>APFE030370992.1:149946-182268 GCA_000404065.3 Pinus taeda | reverse complement strand
TTTGAAGGAAGTTGGTTCAAAATCTGTAGACAAATTCAATTCACAATCATAAGAAACATCCATATCAACAGGTGAATTAGAGTCATCTACATCACCTCCATTTTTCCGGTTTGAATTTCTAGTTCCTGTCTTTCCAACCTCATCAGGGTGAACAATTTCAAGTGCCTTTATCAGCCACTTTGGAGGACCTTTCTCAGATGGTCCAAGCTGTTCCGTTGATTGATTTGGGACTGAATCAAGATTGAGTCTCCCAATTCTATCAGTCAAATCACTTAAAGCATCATCCATTGTTGGAGTTTCATGCAGGGGAGAGGGTTCTTCAGAAGAAGATTCCACATGTTGATCTAGTATAGGAATCCCCCCTTCAAGATGTGGAATCTGATTATCAAATTCTTAAAATGATTTTTCATTTGCGAATCTATCCAAGCAATCAAGTTTCCGCTCAACAACATTGTCAGTTTTGGATGATTCAAGAAAAATTACATCTCTAGATACAAAAAACTTTTTTTGACTTCATCATAGAGACAATATGCTTTGGAGTGTTGGAATACCCTAGGAAGATACACTTATGACTTCTTGCACCAAGTTTGTTTCTATGTACCTTTGGTATCAAGGCATAACAGGTGGAACCAAAGACCCTGAGTTGCTTTACCGAAGGAACGTGCCCATACCACATTTCATCAGGCAAAAAATTATTTTTACATTTTTGAAGAAGAGCATGGAGCGTACCATATTTAAGATTGTCCTATTCATTCTTTCGGCTACACCATTCTATTGGGGATTGTAAGGCACAGTTGTTTGATGTTTGATCCCATGTTGGCAAAGATGGTTTTCAAATTCATTTGATGTGTACTCTTTTCCATTATCCATGTAAATAGACCCAATATGAGATTGTGCATCATTTTCAATCCATTTATTAAAGTTCTTGAATATTTGAAAAGAATCAGATTTGTTTTTCAATAAATAAACCCAACACATTATGGGGTAGTCATCAATAAATGTCATCACATATTTATTTCCATTTGCAGAAGGAACAGGCATTGGACCACATAAATCTGAATGAATGGGTTCAGGTTTTCTATGTGCTCTTGAATGTGAATCATGAAAAGACTATTTGCTATGCTTTCCTAGAATGCAAGCATCATATTGCTTAAATTTCCTAGGAATTGTAGGCAAACCAACAACACCATTTTTCTTCAACAAGCAGAGGCTATCATAGTTCAAATGTCCAAATCTAGCATGCCATAATAAACTTGATGGAATTGTACCTTCTGTTATGCTCCTATACGTATAGGTGTCATATTTCATGATTGACTTGATGAGATCCGTAATATGTTCATACCTTTCTTATTGCAAAGGTTTTCCATATTGTCAAAAAATCAAAAAATTAAAAAAATGTAAAGAGGGTATACCCTAAAAGAAAAATCAAAGGGTAAAAAGAATAAAATGGTCAAAAAGTGAAAGAAATGAACCCCAAACAAAAAATATACCAGGAAAGTGTGCAAGTCTAAATGCCACTACTTTTTCATTTTCTGTAATAAGCAATTGTGTGTAGCTTGTTAACTCATGGCACAATTGATGAATAGTCAAACAGCTTAAACTTGGCTCATTCATTTTTCAATTTCATGTTGTAGAATAGAGAATAAATATCTAACCAAACAGTGTAATCTTGGCAGATAAGTAGATAAGTAGAGTAAATAAAAGGAGCTCAACAGATTAATCTAAGCCCTTGGATGTAATAAGTGTAGACATAGATAGGCTTGCCCATGTAAAAGAAAATGATGATTTGATAAGAGTTTGCTAGTCTAAGTGCACCCAAATAAATAAGAAAAAATGTTAGGCTAAAGTACGTAGAGTAAGTAGATGGTGTTGCAGAATGATACTTGTGATGAATAATGTCTCTAAATGTGTTAAGTTTCACTTTTATTACAAGTACAAGGTAGACATTATATTTGATGCAGTTCAAGCAAGACAAGGTCAAATAACTAACTTCCGTTCACATTTTTCCCTAAAAATTTCACTAATTTCCCCTAAAGTATTAAGGTCATTGAAAATTTAAGGGGCTCAGAGCCTTTCTTTGACTTTTGGAAGTACCAAACCCTCGCCCCAATGATTTAAGAGCCTAAGTACTTAAAAACATCCATTAATCATTTATTTCATTTCATAAAAAATTTCTTAAGTAAATTCTTACTTAGGAAATATACATAATATCACCAAAAAAACACGTTTTCCCCTTTTAGCCTAAGTTTTAACGTAAATTTTTAACATTTACTTAGCACTCACTCTCATTTTATTTCGTATTAACTTTTAACTACTATTATATAAATCCCACCTTATTACCCTTTCCCGTATTATTTAACTATATGAAAACCCTGACATTTTATATATCCCACCCCCGGTTGTATATAACCATTCTATAGTCAAAAGGGATTAATGAATTTATCATAAATTCATTAATAACCAAAGTTCCCTGCCTCTCTAAATGGAATTAATTAACCCTCTAGGTTAATTAGTAACCACCCACAACCAATCGTATTAACGTCGATATGATTAAAACATTGTTAATTACATCGGGCCTGCCACAAATAAAGTTCCGTCAACTCCTATGCCCATTCGTCGTCCGATCACTCCTTTTTCATCCAATGGTTGACGATGATATTGCGCCCCCCTTGTGACCGCGCTTTAACTCGCGATCACCAGGCGGTTTTCCGCCCGCACCTCCGCCACACGTCGCGCAGTCCATATGCTCGCTCGCTCCTAGCCCAAAACTTCCCAGCCTCAAAAGTGGTGCGATATAAACTGCTTAACACCCTCCACATAGTGACAAAATGTCACATCCCACTTACGTCATACGCCCGATAAATCCAAAAGGGACTCACCGACCTTAGTTTTTTTTGATAGAACGAACAAAAGGTCATTTTCACTGTAAAACACTAGGACCTGTGCTCCCATGCACAACGACGTCTAAGTCAACTGTTCCAGCTTCCCAACTACCACCTGACCAGAAAATTCACAGCAACGCACTCTGCAGCCTGCCATCCAACCTACCAGTGTACTGTTTGCTTCTTTAATCTAGGTATTTATCCAGTCTACCCTGAAACCCTGTAATTTTAGTTTTCTATTGGAAATTCTACAAGAAAGAAGCTAAATTCAGTTTTTAGTCCAGTATTTGTTGCCATAAACAGTTCCCAAACTTGTTGTCTTGCCTATTTTCACAGGATTTTCCCCCAATTCCGTCTTTGAATCCACAAGAACGAAAGATGGAAACCCCATAGCCTTAGGTGTCACACCTATGAACGCTCCTCACAAAGACTTAGATTATCTACCTTTGGTGGATAAAGATTTTCAGATAAAAGACCTATCTGGTGACAGAAATTGTCTTCATGCCTTCTGTAAAGTCAGAGATAGTTATCTGAATAAATCTGACATTTTTGCGCTGTGGGAATCTAAACTTCCCATGTATTTCCTCCCTTCAGTCCAAGTTTTCCCTGAGATAATTCATCATTGCTGTGCTAATTATGATCCCAACCATAGAGCTGTCATGTCCCCATACCAAACTATCCTATTTCCCATAACTGCTAAATCAACCAATGAAATGTTGCAGTTCCACTCCAGTCAGCCCCTCACCCCTCTTTCCATGGCATATTTACTTGAAAAAGCCCCTCAGTTATCTCAATCAGAAGTAAACCACATTGCTCAAATCTTCATGTTGCCAAAGTACCAGCCCACAGGTCCACCTCCTTATCTGCAAACTTTCTTCACTGAAACTGGGAGACACATTGTTGATATGATATCCCTGATAATGGGATTTAACTCCAGTGAATATATTAATGATATTACCCCAGTGTTACTATCAATCTTTACTCCAGGACAGCCCCCTGCTATCAGATATGACTATGCCTCTTATATTGCCAACAAAATCCATGACCAGTTCCTCAATTTGGAAAGAGAAGGGGTTTTCAAATATACCTCTTTCATAAACCATCTCATGTTATATTATCAGTCAGATAACTTTCCATTCCCTGTCAAGAAACTGGACACCAAAGGAAATTATAGATCTGTCATCTTTTGGAGTTCAATTTTTCATAATACCCTTGAGTCCCCTTACACTTATAATGAATTCATTGACCTATTTGTACATCCAGCAACCACTCTATTGATAGGAGTTCCCTTTCTTAGGATCAGTGGTGACATGAAGAAGATTCTCCAACTCTCTAAGCATTACAGAATAGGTGACTGGTACTTATACAAAAATCACACAGAAATCAGGATGTATGGGTGTGAACTTTGCCCTTTTAAGTTACCCAAGTATGTTCCCATGAGATTATTTGCATTGGAGTGTTTCAGACAGATCATAAATGCATATTTAGTCCATTTTTGTGCTACCAAGAAAAAAGCTCAGCTAAGAATAAAGAACCAGCTAGGCACTTTTGTCATCAACTCTAGGGATGCATGGAAAGAAGCTAAGAAAATTTTAGAAGACCACCGTAGATTACGAAAAAAAATTTGGTGGGTGCCATATGACCCCAACAGTTTTATCTGTGATAGAAGAACAAAGAATAGGTTGTCACCCTATATACATCATAGGATCCCAGAAATTGAGCAGTTCGCAAATTTGGATGAATGGGTAGAAGGGACCCTAATAGAAGATATTAGTGAGCAGGAAAACATGGAAAATGCTATGAATGATCTTGAGAAAACCCTTTATTTGGATTCTTTTAGGCAGGTACCACTCAATCTATCTCAACAATCAGCAATTAGTGCATCCACTGCTGGAACTTCTCAACAGCCTCCACAGGAAATTAATATCCCAGCCACAAGAACATCCAAAGGCAAGGAAAAAGAGACCACAAAATAGCCTACATTGTTAGATTAACCTAGAATGTCTAAAGAATAGGGTCAAGTGCCAACTCCTCCGGCTCAAACTAATGTAGAAAAAAATCCAGCTTTGCAAACTCCTCTAAATGAGGAAAGAAATAAAAAGAGGGATAGAGAAATCACTACCCCCACCAGTGGACCTGCAGGATAGCGTGGAGCAAAGAGGAAAAGACTGAACCCTTTGTCAGAAGAGGAAATAATTGAAGAGATTGTAGACATCTAGAGAGAAGAAAGAGCAGCTAGTCAGCAAACTTTTACAATGGGAGGAACATCCACTAGCTCACATATGCAAGAGCTAGAAAGACAACACAGTGCAAAAGTGTCATCCCTTAGACCACAAAGTAAACAGGCCTCAGATATCAAGAAAAAATTCACAGAAATAAAGACTAGAAATGACCCAGTAAGGATTCAAATGTACAATCAATATTTAAAAATGGCCCCCACAAATCAGCAAAGACTAATGTCAGCCTATGATATTAAAGAAGGAAAGATGATAAAGAGTTACTTCAAACCAAAGGTGTAGCAACCTCAGTTAGCAGCAGATTACATCAGAACAAACATGGAGGTCATTGCTAAAGATATTCATCCTATGGACCAGATCGAACTTCACAAGCAGACTGGGGAAATCGTCTATTCCACATTGGCTGGCAAAGTAATGATGGCCCACTAGCTACAAAACTCCTTGTAAAATACAACTGCTCGAATACACTTGGAGAAAGCATCTTCCCTAGCTAAGGATAATAGAATAAAATAATTAGAAGAAATCATCATTAGTTTGGGACATGATCCCAAAGATGCTAAAGGCATAGAAGTACTAATCAAGAAGAAAGAGGAAGATATTGCTGCCCTGAGGAAACAGCTAAAGCTACCTCCTTCAAGGCACCCACAGACTGCTGAGGTTATTAAATAGAAATCTAAAGAAGAGATGATGGACCTACTCTTGAAACTTAATGAGAGATTGAATGACATAGAGTAGGCATTAGAAAATGCACTAAAGGAAAAGCAGGGAGAGTCGACCTCTCAGCCTCCTGAGGTAATCCCTATAGTATCAATAGTAGTCCCCTCTACACTTGGGACAGCCTTAGCTCCAAACATCCCAACATCCACAGTAGAAGTGGTCACAGGTACAGTTACAGCAGGAACAACACCAAGTAGAAACACTGATTTGAGAACAAAAGAACTGATAAAGGCAATGGAAGACATGAGGCTACAAGTGTTAGAATTAAAATAGGTAAAAGAACAGTTGGCTAAAATGGAAACAGATTTTAATATCTCTAAGATAAATTCTGTGGAAAAAACAAGGGAGATCAAAGCTTTAGAAAATAAAGTAAAAACATTAGAAAAAGATCTCACTTTCGAAAAGCACCTGGAAAAGATCAAGAAAATCCTTTGGGCCAACATCATTCAATCTATAAATGATGTGTGGCCATCTATCCAAGTGATCTATGAATAGATTGATTTAGTGAAAGCAGCACAGGGAACAATTCAACATACAAAAGCACAGTTAGGTAAAATGCCAGATGAAGCCAACAAGCTTATACATTTTGTGAATAACAAAAATAAATAACAACTGGAAGAACTTGCAATCTCAGACAGAACAGATACCATTTTGGAAATCAAAAGGGTTCTAACCAAGAGAACTTCGATGCGGAACTTAGAGACAAGATGCCAGGATATGCAAGTGGAAATCAATTCTTTTATGAAAAGGTTCACAAGTTTGCAGAATAAAGGGCTGCCAAGTCCTTTGGTCATTAATGACAGATTAATGAAGAATATTGATTATGTAGACAAGTTTAATAAGTATGTTGGCAATCAAGCAAGCTCATCAACGAGCGTAGCAGGAATAGAAGCTCTCCCCACAGGCCGAGTTCTCTATGAAAGCTTAGAAAACTTATTTTATATTGAGCATGAGGTAAAGCACTTGTTCACAATCCAGCCTAACTTTTTTAGATATACAGAAACTGATGAGACTCTGAGGAAACTTCAAAAGCACAAATTTCCAAATAAAAAATGGTGGGAAGACACGTTAGAAATTTTGTAAATTTTATCTTTGGTAAAAGGTAAATTTTGGGCTATTTACCATGGTAAGATGAACAAAGGTCAACAGGGATCAAAACAGGTCGAACTGTATCAGAACAGGTAAAGAGTATCAGTCAAATAGGGCATCCAGCACAAATTTACTAGAGAAGACAACAACAAGCCAAATAAAAGGGCCTACCTCCAGCACACTCAGCAAAAATAGGAACAACACAACATCAATTTTCTTTTCTCCTATCTTCGAGACTAAGTGGTCTCTATTTTCTTGTAACTTGCTCTTAGTCATCCTAATATATCTCTCACACTGTTAGGATATATTTTTTGTAACATTTTTGTATAAATATTCCCTCAATTGGAGTATTAAGGGGTGGATTCATATACATTGTTATAATATTGGTTTTTTAGAATAAAGTGCTGATTGGATCAAATTTTCATGTGGCTTGCTGGATAAAGAATTGAGGCAAAAGACTCTCCACAGATTTCTTGAATCAAACACTGGATCAATAAGTCATCTATACCTTGTGTTTTAAAGTTTTATTTGTTTCTTATATCATCTATGTTCATATTTGAATGATAATCAAAAAGGAGTAATTTGGAATATGCTTGATTACACTCTGTCTTCAAAAGTTATTATTCTCTATGTTTTCTTCTGAATTAGAATAAACAGTGAAACCTTGACTGCTCCTGTTTTCTATTTCTTTCACTTTGATTATTACTTGAAGAATACTTAACTGCTCTTTATTAGTGATCAATTCAAGTTCCCTTTTTCAAATAGGTTGGAGGATTCTTAACTACTCTTCATCCATTTTGAAACCATTCCGTTTATCCCAATCTTTATTTATTCCTTGTTTGACCATCTTGCTCTGTAAAACCACCTTTTGTTAAGAAACCAATTCTATTTAAGCCATCTTCCTTGACTCCATCAGCCCAATGGTCTAAAATACTAAATCTTACCCCTCTGATATTGAATCTCACCACCCAAACTCAAACAAAATTCCTAAACTTCACAATTAACCTAATATCTTTTAAAACAAAGCTAAAAATTAAAGAGAGATCCCTCTCTAGATGCAGATTGGCTAGAATCTGTATCTAAAAGATTGGTTTGTGGTTACCTTGGCCTCCTTTCCCTTTTCTTACAACTTTTGCGAAAACCTGAGTGATAACACGTTCTTCATATTGAGAATTGTATGAGAAATGTTGTGCAGAAGTAGAGGTACCTTGCAGCTTGAGAAGCCTTTCTTCTTCTATTCCCCTCATGACAAGTGAGTGGTAAAATGCTTTTCTTACCTCAAGCTTGCCATCAAACATATGAATGGAGTGACCTTTCTGGCGGATGTGGACCAAGGACAACAAGTTTCTCTTAAGCTGTGGGAGATATAGAACATGATGCAGAAGAAAGTCTGGAAGACTAGGTAATTTAAGCCTGATTGTGCCAAGCCCTGATAGCTTGATTTTGATTGGTCTGCAAAGTATACTGCTCCATCAACATGGTCAGTAAATTCTTCAAAAAAATCTTTTCTATGATTCATGTGGAAAGTTGCTCCTGAATCAAGCAACCAATCATTTTTCTAGGAAGCAAGTGAAGCATTAAATAAGTCTTCATTTACTTTGATATTACATTGTGCCACAATATAATGAGTGGATTCAGGTGCTTTACCTTTTTTTGTGTCATTAATTCTACCTTTCTATTGGTTTTTTTGCTACTCAATTTTGTCCCATGGTAACTTGCATGTAGAGGCATCATGTGATCCATTTCCTTTGCAGCGTATGCAGTGCAAATCTGCCTTTTCTCGTTGAGAGTGTCTGCTCCCCCGCCTTTGAAATATATTCCTCTTCCTCTTCAACCACCTCTTCCTCTGGAAGAATCTTGAGCATGATTCTTTTCTTTATGAGCAAGGCACATAGCCTCTTCAGAAGATTCAAGGGTTGTCTTCTTTCCAAAAGCTTTCTCTCTTTCAACAATTTTTTTCATAAGAGAGTCAAAGGTAATAACTTTAAGATTTCAATTTTCTTGCAATGACTCAAGATAATTGGAGTAAGTAGGATAAAGCACCCTAAGAAAAGTGATAAGAGGAATATCCAATTCAACCTTGGTGGCTTTGATATCATGCATTATAGATTTTACTTTGGACCCAAGAGCAAGAGGATCATTAATTTGTAATTCAAGAGTGAAGAGTCTAATCATGAGTTGAACAACTTCAAGTGCAGTATGTGAGTCATATAGTTCTTTCATATTTTGTAAGGCTTTGAAATCAGTTGAAAATGGTGAAATATGGTGACTCACCTCTTCACTTACAGATGCTGCAATTAGTACATAAGCTTTGTTGTTCTTATTTTCCCAAATGGTGAACTCTTTGTCTGAGGTAGGTTGTTCTGGCTCTTTGTATTCATCTCCAACACACACTCCTTTCCACAACTCATTGAAATTGAGGGTGTGTTTTATCATCCCAGACCACTCAAGATAGTTCTCCTTGCCAATGAGAACTATTCCCATAATGGATATGATTGAATGCATTGTAAAATCTGGCTGCTGTAAAAATACTTCTGCTAGCAAAAAATGTGCTTTTGTGGAGAACACTTATGCTGCTAAAAAATTGACTTTGATATATGATATATGGAGACAGAGTTATGTAGAATAAGTTATCTTCAAAGCTATCTCAATCCAAATTCACAAAAAATATCCAAGAGATATGTGAACAAATTATTTTCATCTTCATGGCATCTTGGCAATTATTGTCTATGTTATCAAAGGAATCTATAGAAAACTACTGAGACTTGTATAAGCAATTCCACAAATGAATCAACTATTATAGTAATGCACCAAATTAGTTAGTCTACAAAAGTCAATTGAAATTCTTTAGCATAACCTTAACTTCTATGAAATTTCTCCTGTGCAAGATAGCATTCAAGATACCACAGCATTAACCAACAACATGATATATCAAGAGCATTGGCGTTTAAGATACCAACCAACCAACAACATGATATATCAAGCTGAGGTATGGAGGAGGGTCGTATCGGAGCAGCACCACCATGTTTCCGCTGCCAACACATTCACCATGGAGTAGATACGATGGGAGTGCAGTATAAGGAGGGCTCAGATGGCCTTCTTCAAGCATGGGGTTGTCCTTCACGCAGGAGTTATACATGCTATGTAGCAGTGGCAAGTATGACTATGGGAATTATACACACTGTGTAGTAGTGGGAGGCATGACTGTGGAGTCGAGAAGGGTATGGAGGTTGAGGCCGAGGTGTAGCAGAATTCAATGTATTCAAAAGCTTTCAATGAATTTAAAAATGTACTAGCATAGAACTTGTTAGCTCTGCTACATGTTGCTAATGTTCTAAAAGCCAAAGTAAGGACGGTCCTTGGTTTTTCTCAGAAGAATCCTGTACCAGTGATGCTCATCCTTGTCTTTCACCTCTATTTCCTGGATCTCTTGTTAAAAAACTTTTCCTCCTAAGCCCGAACATTAAATTTAAACCTCATAACACCTCTCCCATAACCCCGCGCCTCTGTAGCCCATCGTCACTGTTAGATCGCAGTCGTTGATCGTTGTGCCCCGATCTAATGTTCCCCGTCACATCCAAAAAAACTTGTGTTTATTTCCTCCACCGTCTGATCATCTCCTCTGCAATCAGACATCGTTCACTCCTCCTCTGCCCATAAACTGACTACACCTTAACTCATGATTAAAATGGTTTTTTCTCGTTCCCAACTGCCATGCATCATGCGTTGAATGGGATTTCTTCCCCTTGTACCTTTACCACTCATCATCCAAAGGAAGTGTGATAAATACCGCCCACCACCTAAACCACTTGTCCCGCTCATTAATTACCACACGTATCCTCCGCGCGACGATCGTTGGATCTGCCCACCAGTGATCCAATGGCTCACAAACATCTTGCTCCGTTTCCTCCCAATGCCTTCCGCCGAGCGATCTCCGCCGTCTATCTGCTTGATCTGACGGTTGATCTCCTCCCCCCCATCCTGCACGTACATCCACCATGCACTCCTCTCACCCTGGTCATGCCGTGCTCCCGAAGGACAAAGATGACCATCTACATGTACCTAGCGCATTTCCTCCTCAACAACCGCATTCAAGAAGCAGTATGGCCTAGGAGAAAATGGACAGAGCTCGAGAAGATAAATGCATTTAACAGTTATGGAACTTCTTCCATACGACACTCCACCTGCCCGAGAAGGACAGCAGAGCACCTGAGAAGATCGAATTTGTTCACTGAAGCAAGCAAATTGTACCAAAGATTCCATCAGGCAGTTAAAGCGGTTGGTGGTCAATTACGACCCCCCCATTCCTAAATTGGCCAAGTGCTTTTGTATGAAAAATTTATATATACCCAGAAACAAGATGTAATCAGGGTTGATGGTTGTTGTATTGATGTAAGGTTCAACTTCTGTAGACTGTAACTGCTTTGATACTTGCAACATACCGTCTTCATTTTCAGCTAATACAAGCTTCTCTTGTTGTTAATTTCTCACTTTCCATTTCTATTCTATTCTAGGTTGTGCCTATTATACAGTTTTCCTGAAATCTTGATATTTAGCATTAGAGGAGCTGCTATCCTACCTCTATGTTAGAATCTTGCATGTCTCAGTGAATTTTTTATTCAGGTTTCTTTTCACCTAATGCCAGAGGGTTTTCATCCTGTCTGTACATTAGGGAATTAGATTTGTAGACCTTTTTACTGGTTGCAGCCAGCCATCACAGGGTCCTGTGCATCTGCTGGTGTGGTTAGTATTCTCCATTATTCACCTAATCCTTAAACTGTGAGTAATTGGTGGTCTAAAGCCTTGTAGTCTGGGGGTGTTCACGCATGTCTGGAGTCAAGCAAAGAAGAAGTGGTTATCTAGCTTGAACAAGCATCATTTCTTCCATTCATCCATTTCCAACATTATGTTGAGTTTGTAATGTTCCTGATCATCTCTGAGATACAACCCAAGAGAGTTTCTTGGGGTGATAACATTAAATGGCGTCGTTGTCAGGGAGAGGAGACTGAAGCTCAGCTTCCCTGGGAAAACGCCACAGCTCTAGCTTTGATGATAGACAAAGTTTGTACACAGTTTTGGTTGTAATCATCTATCTGACGACTCAAGAGGAGGACCAACCTTTAGTGACCCCGCTTTACAGTTATGGCTCAGTTCGTGAGGCATACCCAGAGAAATCCTCAAAAATCACCAGCAGACCCAGTGCCTGACGCTGAGAAGATTGTTAAGCCGAAGAAAGCATCACAGAAAGGAGCATCAGGATCAGGTAAACCTAAGAAATATTATGTATCTCTGCAAGAGGGTCCTATAGCTAAGAATATACCGTTTGAGGATATAGAGCCTAGCACTATTAGGGAAGAAATACCTTCAGAGATTCATAAAGATCCTTGCTCATTTAGTTCCCCTTTGGATCTTAGTTCAAAGAAAGTCTCCCATATAATCCATCATATTCCCTTGTCCCTGTCATCTATTTCATTGTTTCCTACCATCCAATCTGCTAGTATCTTTCCACCTACCCCAGTCATGGCAGGTTAGCAAGCTCCCACAAAGATGGAAAGAATCATAGCTGCTAGGTATGGGCCCTTAGTCTTGCCTGTTCCTTTGAATGCCATGCCTATAGGAGAGTACCAAAAATACATGCTTAAGTTCACTGGTACAGAGGGAGTGACAGCTGAAGAACACCTTGAATCTTTTTATAGTTATGTTGATAACCTAGATATCAATGAGGATGATGTGTGGATGAGAGTACTTGTCCAAAGCCTTGATGGAGAGGCTAGAAAGTGGTTCAGAGAACTAGCCCCTAGGTCTATAACAGATATTGAAGCATTAGATGATCCATTTTTGAAGCACTGGGGAGATAAAGAAGACTTGCTATATTACCATACTGAGTTTGGTAACCTAAAGAGGGAAAATGGGGAATCATTGCCTGATTTTAACAAGAGATTTAACCGTATGTATAGTAAGATACCAGCTGAAGTAAAGCCTACCCCGACCTCCACCAAACTCAGTTATGCCAATGCTTTTGACTCTGATTTCTGCGTACTCTTAAGAGAAAGAAGATGTGCCGCTCTAGCTGATATGCAAGATGCATCTTTAGAGGTGGAGTCGAATATCATTGCTGCAAAAAAGCTCAAAACTCATGCTAACAGAAGGAGGCAGAGAGGTGAGGCTTCTTCTTCCTTTGCTTCATCTTCAGATCCTAAATTAGACAAAATGACTAGAATGATAGAGTCATTGGCTGCTGAGATATCTAAGTTGAAGGTTGAGTAGAACTCTGGGTAGGCAAGGCTTCCAAACACATTTTCCCCAAGAAATCCAAATCCATTTAGAAGACCAAACAAACAATTTCAAATCATTCAGAGGGGTAAAGAAGCAAATGAAAAACAGAAGGTTAAAGCTCCTTTCCAGAATGTAGTCATGGAGGAGGAGCAATTTGAAGAAGAGGATGAAATTCATTGCATGGAAGATAAAGGCAATGTTGCCTTTTTGACATTGGCTGCCTACGATGAATCATTGCTGCACGACCAAAACAGTCAAAGGTGGGACAGAGAAGTTGTTCTACACGCTGATGAATAGAAAAGGTATAATCTGAGGTCAAAAGAAAACAGTTTCAAGGAGAATCCTGCTCAAAAAGCTGTTGTCCCAACAGAGTCATAGAACATCAAACAGAAAAGACCAGCAGCTAATCGAGTAATCCTCAAAGCACCAGCTCAAGAGGTAAGAGGTCCTAAGAAGTCCCCTTCCCCTTCCAGTTTTGAATCAAAAGTCCAGAAGTTAAAAATATCTGTACCTATGTTAGAACTTGTAAAGAGTGAAGTGTTTAGGAATCCTATCCTTGAGGCCCTTGAGCTGAAATCCACACAAACCTCCACTAACTATGTCAATTTGCAAGATGACAAACCTATAGTTGTGCTGAGCCCCATGACTGAACCTGTTGATGATAACTCTCCATGTTTTTATGTCTCCTTTACCATTCATGACAAAATCCTCCACAATTGCCTGCTAGACAGCAGGGCTAGCCACAATCTGATGGCTAAAGCTATCATAGAGGGGTTAGGCCTCGACATCACCAGACCGTATCATGATTTATTCTCAATTGATTCAAGGAAGGTAAAATTCTTAGGATTAATCAAAGACCTAGCTATTACCCTAACTTAGCTGCCCATGAAGAGCATAGTGATGGACATTGTGGTAGCAGATGTCCCTCCTAAGTTTGGCATGCTGATGTCTAGAGGATGGATTAAGAGACTAGGTGGGACATTGCAGAAAGATTTAACTTATGCCACTGTCCTAGTTTTTGGAGGGGAAAGCAGGAGATTGTACAGAGAAGCACAACTAGCATACATCATCAGTGATGAGAAGAATCCTTCTAATCATCCCATTTATGTTGTAGACACTGATTTTGGAGAATGTATTCTCCAAATAGAAGAATCCCAGAAGTCCACAATGCAGATCAAGAAACTAGTGAATCAGGCCGAGGAACAGCAAGGAAGTCTGGTTTGGGAGATTTTCTTTGATGGAGCATGTTCAAGAGAGACTACAGAAGCACGGGTGGTGCTCATTTATCCAAAACGCGAAATCACACATCTATCTTTTAAGCTGGCTTTCCAAGTGACCAATAATATAGCATAGTATGAGGCTCTGATATTGGGTCTTCACACAGCTAAAGACAGAGGAATCAAAAGCATAAAGGTGTTTGGAGATGCTGATCTTATCATTCAGCAAGTGAACAGAACTTTTCAAGCGAAGCACCCAAGGCTTAAAGCATATAGAGATGAGGTATGGAAACTCAAAGATTCTTTTGATAGTTTTGTATCTCATACATCCCTCGAGCCAAAAATTAGCTTGTTGATTCCCTTGCCATGTCTGCTAGCATGTTTATTCCTCCCCTACCTCCCAGATTAGTTTATGAAGTTTAGATGAAATATAAACCATCCTTGCCTGATAATGTCCAGCGTTGGAAAGTTTTTGAAGATGATGATGAAGTGAATAGGTTTCTGCAAATCATTGATGAGTTCTCCGAAATGCAAATTGACCAAGAGATGAACCATTGGAATAAAATCCCCAATTCCAGCTTAGCAACAAAATTGGTAAAGATAGCATCGTCCAACTGCCCAACAACCATATACCTAAGGGCCTAGTTCCTTTATAAAATTTGTTTGACCAAAATGATGTGCCTTATAAGGCTGCCCAAGAGGAAGACCAATATGTAGTCTGTAATCATAACATAGGGGCTCAGATCATCCAAGATACAATAAGTTTGTCCACCCATCTATCTGCTGACTAGAGTGCTGAGTACTGCAATTTAATGAAGAAATTTTATGATGTCTTTGCCTGGGAATATAGTGACCTGAAAACATGTCACAAAATAATCATCCAGCATAAAATTCCTTTAGAGAAATACACCATCCCTTTCAAGCAGAAACTGAGACCAATAAACCCTTTGCTCCTTCCCCTGATTGAAAAGGAAATAAAGAAATTACTAGCTGCCAAAATCATAGTCCCTCTGAGATATTCAAAATGGGTAGCCAATTTGACCGTAGTGGTAAGGAAGAAAAGTGGAGAAATCAGACTCTGTGTTGATTTCAGAAACTTAAACAAATTCTCTAAGAAAGACAACTATCCCCTACCCAAGATGGAGCATTTGCTATAGAAGGTCTTAGGGGCCAAAGTGATGTCTTTCCTGGATGGATTTTCAGGGTACAACCAGGTTGCTGTACATCCAGATGATCAAGAGAAGACTGCATTCACCACTCCTTGGGGAACTTTTATGTATTCCAAGATGCCTTTTGGGCTGATGAATGCTGGAGCCACCTTTCAGAGAGCTATGGATATAGCATTTGTGGGAGAGAAGGATAAGTTCATCCTTATCTACCTTGATGATATAATAGTATGCTCCAGCAACCATCATGACCATTTGCAGTATTTGAAGAAAGTATTCCTGAAGTGAAGAAGGCTTAGGATTTTAGTCAATCCTAAAAAGTCACAATTTACTTTAGAAGAAGGCAAGCTGTTAGGACATATTGTTTCCACTGCGGGTGTCTGAATTGACCTAGAAAGAGTAAATGCAATATAGACCTTGTATGTCCCAAGATCAAAGAAAGATATCCAATCCTTTCTAGGCAAAATAAATTTTGTGAGGAGGTTTATCCCAGATTTTGTGGAACTTGTGAAGCATATCACCTCCACGTTCAAAAAGGGGGCATAGGTCAAATGGACTGATGCAGCAAGAAGATCCTTCGAGTCCATTAAGAAATATATTATGGAATCCCCTACTTTGAGCAGTCCATATTATAACAAGGAGTTCCATATATTTTCATTTGCCTCAGAAGACACCCTTGCAGTAGTTTTATTGCAAGCAGATGAGGAAGGATCAGAGCATCCAGTGGCATTCTTCGACAAACCCTTAAGGGATGCTGAGCTGAGGTATGATATCATTGAGAAACAGGCAAATTCCCTTATCAAGTCCTTGAAAGATTTCAGAATTTACATTCTGCATTCTAAGATAGTTGCATATGTACCTTTTGCTTCAATAAAAGATGTCCTAACGCAGCCTGATGCTGATGGAACAAGGGCTAGATGGATTGCAAAGCTGATTGAGTTTAATATAGAATTGAAGTCCACCAAGCTTGTCAGAGGTCAGGGTCTTGCCAGATTAATGGCTGAAGAAAATTGTAGAACGTTGGACATGGATTTTATAGGCATGATTTTAGAAAATGGTCAGGCAGTGGAAGAAACAGCTGAACCAGGGAAAAATCAGTCATTGGCAGAAAACATAGCTACTTATAAGTGGTACTCTGCAATAGTTGAATTCTTGCTAAAGCTAGAAGTTCCTCTAGGCTTAAGCACAAGCCAAGCCATAACTGTTAGGCTTAGGACAGCTAAATATTGCGTTTATGAAAATCTGCTCTATTAGAGGGATCCATCTAGGTTGCTTTTAAGAAGTCTGGACAAAGAACAATCTATAGAAGTTATGCAGCAATTTCATTCCAGCATGTGTGAAGGACACCACTATTGGAATACTACAACCCACAAAATCCGCAGAGCTGGGTACCATTGACCCACCTTATTTTTTGATGTATTTTTATTTGTTAAATCTTGTGACAGGTGCCAGAGATTTGAAGGGAAGAAACAATTGAAGTCCCTGCCCTTAAAGCCTATACATGCTAGTGGCCCTTTTTAGTAGTGGAGCTTGGATTTAATTGGAGAAATCAATCTACATTCTAGTGGCCAACACAGGTGGATGTTAGTAGCTTCTAATTATTTCACTAAGTGGATTGAAGCAATCTCTACCAGAAAAGCTGATCATTAGGTGGTCATGAAGTTTTTAACAAAGAATATCTTTACCGTGTTTGGTTGTCCACATAAATTAATTACAGACAACGCAGCAGCCTTCAAGGTAAAAGCGTTGGTGGACCTATGTGGTTCAATGGGCATTAAACTGGTTCATTCCACCTCATATTACCCTCAAGGCAATGGTCTAGCAGAATCCTCCAACAAGAGTTTAATAAGGATAATTAAAAAGTTGTTGGAAGACAACAAAAATAATTGGGATTCTAAGCTCAAATATGCATTGTGGTTTGACAGAGTGACCATTAAGAAATCCACAGGGAATTCTCCATTTAAGCTGGTATATGGCACTAAGGTTGTGTTCCCAATTCAGTTAACCCTCCCTATGGCAAAATTCTTACAAGAAGAGCAGAATGAGGAAGAAGACACGACAAAAAGGATCATTGATCTAGCAAAGGTACATCAGATCATAGAACAGTTGATTGAAAGGTCTGTGGCACATCAAAAAAAGATCAAGGAAGCTTTTGACAGAAGGACAAAAATAGATAATTTTCAGGTTGGAGACTAGGTCCTAAAGTGGGATGCACTGAAAGAGAAGAAAGTAAAGCATGGGAGGTTTGATGCTTTCTGGACAGGGCCTTTTATTATTTCTCAAATCCAAGGGAACAATACCTTCATATTGCAAAGTATGGGAGGAGAAACAGTTTTTGATGGCCTAGTTAATGGGCAGTTTTTGAAAATTTGTGTTGTTTAAGGTCTCGTGACCTTAAAGTTGTAAGTATGTTATTGTATCCGTTTTAGTGTAAACTCGATTAGACTCCATGCCCAATGGAGCACTAGGAAGTTTTGCTAATTTGTTTTCATAGGAAAGGCATTGGTTTGCAGTTCTTGAGACCTCACAGGGAGGATCTCATCCCCAGAAGGAGTAAGTTTTAGGTTTGCTACATGTTGCTGATGTTCCAAAAGCCGAAGTAAGGACGGTCCTTGGTTTTGCTTAGAAGAGGCCTTTACCAGTTATGCCCATCCTTGTCTTTCACCTCTATTTCTTGGATCTCTTATTAAAAAACATTTTCTCCTAAGCTTGAACATTAAATTTAAACCTCATAACACCTCTCCCACAACCCGCACCTCCATAGCCCATCGTTGCTTTTAAATCGTGGCCATTGATCGTCACACCCCGATTTGACGTTCCTTGTCACATCCAACAAAACTTGCATTTATTTCCTCCACCGTCCGATAATCTCCTCTATGATTGGATGGCGTTCGATCCTCCCGCACTCGTAAACTGACTACACGTTAACTTGCAATTAAAGTGGTTTTCGCCCGTTCCCCACCGCCACGTGTCATGTGCTGAATGGGATCACTTCCCCTTGTACCTTTACCACTCATCATCCAAAGGTGGTGCGATAAATACTGCCCACCACCTAAACCACTTGTCCCGCTTGTTAATTCCCATGCATATCCTCTGCCCGATGACCATTGGATCTACCCACCAGAGATCCAATGGCTCATGAATGTATTGCCCCGTCTCCTCCTGATACCTCTTGCCGAGTGATCTCCGCCATCTATCCGCTTGATCCGACCGCTGATCTCCTCCCCCCCGTCCTGCACGTACATCCGCCATGCACTCCTCTCACCCTGGTCATCCCATGCGCCCGAAGGACGAAGATGACCAACTACCTGTACCTGGTGCATTTCCTCCTAATCAACTGCATTGAAGAAGTAGTATGGCCAAGGAGAAAAAGGATAGAGCTCAAGCAAATAAATGCATTTAACAGTTATGGAACTTCTTCCATACGACACTCCACCTACTCGAGAAGGACAGCAGAGCACCTGAGAAGATCGAATTTGTTCACTGAAGTAGGCAAATTGTACCAAAGACTCCATCAGGCAGTTAAAGTGATTGGTCATGAATTACGACCCCCCTATTCCTAAATTGGCTAAGTGCCTTTGTATGAAAACTCTATATATACCCAGAAACAAAGATGTAATCAGGGTTGATGGTTGTTGTATTGAGGTAAGGTTCAACTTCTAGAGACTGTAACTGCTTTGATACTTGCAGTGTCTCATCTTCACTTTCAGCTAATACAAGCTTCTTTTTCTATTAATTGCTCACTTTCCATTTCTATTCTGTTCTAGGTTGTGCCTGTTATACAATTTTCTTGAACTCTTGATTTTTAACATTAGAGGAGCTTTCATCCTACCTCTGTGTTAGAATCTTGCATCTCTCAGTGAATGTGTTATTCAGGTTTCTTTTCACCTAATTCCAGAGAGTTGTCATCATGTCTGTACATTAGGGAATTAGATTTGCAGACCTTTTTACTGGTTGCAGCCCGCCATCACGGGTCCTATGCATCTGCTGGTGTGGTTAGTATTCTCCATTATTCACCAAATCCTTAAACTGTGAGTAATTTGTGGTCTAAGGCCTTATAGTCTGGGGGTGTTCACACATGTCTGGAGTCAAGCAAAGTAGAAGTGGTTATCCGGCTTGAACAAGCATCATTCCTTCCATTCATCCATTTCCAAAATTATGTTGAGTTTGTAATGTTCCTAAGCATCTCTGAGATACAACCCAGGAGAGTTTCTTGGGGTGATAACAGACCTTAACACATATTCTGCATACCAGTTAATGAAGTTTCAGTATGTTGAAGCCCCGAAAATCGATTCAACAACAAGGGGGATACCCGCCTGGTTCGGACCTTGGCTGGAAGCTCCTTTTCCGATTGGTATAGCAGGTCCGACTGGGGATAATGGGACTAGTTTCCCAATTTGTGTGTGTGTGTAAGATTAATTGATGTTTGTGGCTTTAAAAGATTCCAAATAAGATAATCTACTTCTAATTCTAATCTAATGATATGCAATTGTATTCTAAAAAAGCAACGACATCTAATATCTATACTAACCCAGGGCAAGATTTTTCTATTATGCGATCTAAAATGATTTCAAATAAAAATTGGTAATAAATATCATTCAATTGTTATAAGGAAATAATTCAATATAGATGAACTACTTCGCATAAAAAGTTAGACAAAACAGTTGTGAGAAGCATATCGCATAGTAAGATGTTCACATATCAAGCATAAATAAATAGCTATCACCGTACAAAAGTGCCAAATGATAACTCAGGCATTCAAGCATTAAAATATAAACAACTAAGCTTAAATATCACTCTAACACAGGAGATAGAAACAGTTAAGAGATAGAAGTACCATTTATAACTAGTTCTACTCATGAGCTTCAAGCGATAACGATTTATCTCTTCTTAATCCGACATCAACTAAGAGTACAAACGTGCAACATCAGTAGCAATTATTAGATGCAAAAATCAATAAACCCTGTTCCATTCATTCATCAAAACCTCCTCGGAGGGTGCAAAACTGCATGTTCTGAGGACAAGTTTTTGATAAATTTCTAGACCCTTCTCTAAATGCATGAGAAGGGTTTAAAAACTACTAACTATGTCAAAAAATAACTTATTTACAAAAATTTAGGATATGATTTAAATGACCATCCTTTTTCTAGGAAAAATAAAACAAAACTATTTCTAAAATTAAATCTAAAACTAACTATTTCTGTATTTTCTCCTTAATGTCGCAAGCATTCAGCATTTTCTTGATATGAGTCAGTTGGCTGACTTCAGCCTTTAAATGTGTTGCAAAACGGAATCAGCAAAAGCTGGCACCATCTTTTCGGTATTGGGCTTATAGGAGATTGAGAAATTAGAGGCTTCCCATTTCGAGAAGTTTTACCTAGCGATGCACAATTAGTGCCTCGGAAACTGCCTTTGTTTCTTAATCTGGGCTTCCTTAGTGCAATTTTCGCCTCTTGCATGTTTGCTTGTAGTGGATGTAAAGTTGAAATTTTTTTAAAACAATGATTCTGAGAGCTCTTGACCTTGAGCCCTAAACTGCCTATCTTGATGTCAGTGTTGTATAATATTCCTTTAACCATTTATGTGCAGGGGAGAATTTTGGGCCTTGCCACTCTCCGGTGCAGGAATGAACAAGCTAACTCTGCAACTGATGCTTCAAACGACCTTGGTGAGCCTGTAGTAGCCATAAATCCCATTACTTTAGGATTTATTTCCTCAAATAGATTATGTATGCCTTCCCAGGTGAAAATACCTCTGTTTCTGTTGCATGTTGTGTCTTTGTGCAAGGGTGCCTTTTCTCTTTCTTCAGATATCAGAGCCTCGCCTATTTTCACCGTAGTTTCCTGTACACTGCCTTGTATAAACTTTTGTCCTTCGTTGCTGCAGTTTATAAGTGAGGTGATAGTAATGACAATAAATAATGACGAGAATGCTCTGACTGCCGAAGACATTTAAAAATATGCCACCTTACGTGAACAGGCTCTTTGATAAACTCAAAACTAGCTTTCATTAACAACAGGGAACTACTTCATTAATGAGAATTTAAAGCACATAACCATTCTCGTTTAATGGAAACACTTTTCCTTGAATAATGAACCAGAAAAATTTGCGATGAGACGATGTATCGCATAATCGCAATATTTCAATATCGCATGATCGCATGATCGCATGATCACTCTTTCATTCTTTCATAAGATCGCTTTTCTGCTTTATCACGATATCATGAGATGGCAATATCACATGGTCACATTATTGCAAACTCATAAGTATGTACATTTTGCGTTTAATGTATTTCTTGCGAGGTGCGATTTTGCGATATGTGACATCTTATATCCGCGTTTTTCTGCGGTTTTTCAGCATAAGTGCGTTCTAAAGCATGCGATGTGATATATATGTTTTTAATATGTGATCTCACATTGCAATCTCACATTCTTAGAGTTTTGGCTTGTAGGGAGGCATCCTGTTATCTTTTCTGTGATATGATATCCTTTAAGGAGTGATTTTGTCTTCCCTCATCACAAAACTTAAGTTTTTTTTAGATATTTTCAAAGGTATTTTATTAAGTTTACGATGGTAAGTTTTATTGAATAGGAAATACAATCACTAATTGATTTTTTTGAATTTTAGCTAAGGGTCCCCATATATTTAGTATTACTCACAACACTAAATAAAAAGGGGGGTTGTTGGTGGCCACAACAATGGGCGATTCACTTGGAAGAACCAGTTATCTCTATTGTTCTTTTGAATTTTCTATACTTCCAAAACATAAAATTTTCCAGAAAATTAAACTTTATTATTGAAAGATAAAGTACATTATGTTCTAACCTGTCAATGGTATTTGGTTTCAACTATTTTCAACTCGGATTATTTACTTCCTCAAGCTAGTCCTTGTATTTACATCAGCCATTACTTGGTTTTATAAAGATAAAACAAAGGCTTCTCTGTAAATAAGTTTTAAATATGCTCATTTGTCATAGGTAGAGCCTCTGCTGCCAGCAGTCGTTCATAGCCTCGATAGGGTTACCTGTTACCCAGCAATGATCCTTTATCCTACTTAAAGAAACCTACAACTCTCAAAGAAGAATTCACATCCACACTTATTGCTTTAATTTTATTTTACTCTTAAAGAACAATGTCTTGGTTGATAGCCAATTTATGACATAGTCATTCACTTGATTTATAACTTTGCTGAACAAGTTGGCTCGTGATGAGACCCCTTGTCTTTTGATTGCGAAAATATTGAGTTATTGCCCTGTTGTGGTATGCAGTATTGGAAAAGTAAGCAAGTTATAATATCTGTGATTATGATAAGCCGACTCATGATGAAACCTCTCACTCTTTAAGATGAAGTGTATCCTTGGATTGTTCCTCTGAAAGTTGTGATTTCCTTAGTAGGGAGGAAGTCATTGTTTCCTTAAGATAGCTCTGGATGACAATAGTAGGGTTTTTTGGAAGGAGTTGTTCTACAGAGAATATTTATTTTGTTATTGATACCTTTCATTACACTGATATAAAACAATTTCTCACTAAAGGTTGTTTTCATCGAATTTTATGAAGTTGAAACTAGTATCATATCTAGGCTAGAATCTTTAACTGTATCTTCCAATAATAAAGATCAATTTTCCAAAAGATTTGCTATTTATATAAGCAAAAGATCAAAATCTAAAAGAGAATTCGTGTCTTTTTCGTAGATTCCTAATGTAACCATTCACAACTGGATTTATTAAAATAAAAATCTAATCTACAAAATAAAAGAGTAATCTTCTAGGGAAGATCTTTTTTTTAGGATCTGACCATTAACAGGTAAATAATCTCTTTTACCTACTAAATCCTATAGCATAAATGTGGACGGACCTATGACTTCTACAATCTAAAAAGGACCAAGCCACATTCGTTGAAATTTTGTATGTTTTCCTTTTTCCTCGTGGGCCTTGTCCCATTTTAAAACTAGATCTCCCATCTGAAAATATTTTGTGGTCATCATGTTTGAATCAAAAGAGGATTTCACTAATGCTTGATGATGAGCGTGAGTTCTTTTGGCATGTTCTTGCTGTTCTTCTAACTTAATTATTTCCATTTGCCTTAGATGTAAGGAGGAAGTTGTTACTTCATCAATGTATTGAACTAAAGACAGAGAGGGGATTGTTAAATGAGTAGGAAGAACCAATTCTTTTCCATAAACTAAATTGAATGGAGAAGTGCCGATGGAGGCTTTCTTCGTTATTCGATCTTCCCATAAAGCATATATTAAAGATTTATGCCAATTTTTATGATTTTGGCCAACTGTTCATTTGATGATCCTAATTAGGTTTTTATTGGTAGATTCAGCTAACCCGTTCCCTTGTGGATAATAATTGGCGAAATATTTAAGTTTAAAACCTCTTTTAAGTGCAAATTCAGTCATTGCATTTCTAGAAACGTATGATGAATTATCAAACATTAAAGCGGAAGGCAATCCAAACCTAGTGATTATGAATTGATCTATAAATTCAATGATATGTTTAGCATTAGCCGTCTTGAGTGGAACTGCTTCTACTAAGTTGATGTAAGGATGTATCTATGTGGCTTAGAAGAGTGAGGAACGATCTCCCCTATTATGTCCAATCCCCACTGATCAAAAGGTTGCTCAATGTTGACTGGTTGTAATGGCAAGGACGGTTTCTTCTGTCTCCCAGTGGCAGTTTGGCAGACTTGACATTTCCTCACGTAATTGTGCGAGTCTTTGAATAATGTGGGCCAGTAATAGCCTGCGCATAGGATTTTATGTGTAGTAGCATCTCCAGCACAGTGTTCACCTACTGGCCATCGTGGAGTTCCTGCAAAACATTTTTAGCTTAAGATTCTTTAAGATATCTAAGTAGAACAGAATCATAATTTATCCTAAAAAGAACATTATTCAAGATTTGATATTATTTGACTTTCAACCTTAGAGCTCTTTTCTTAGTATAATCGAGGTGTAAGGGGGCATACCCATTCTTCAGATAATAAATGATATTGGCATATAATGACTCATTATCGTTTAGGCTTACCTCGTACACTTTTATGTCTGTAGATGGAATTTCGGATATCAGCGATGCTCCGAACAGGATTTTGCAAAAGCCTTGACTTTTACAATGCTTGCTAGTTTGATTTCTACATCATATTCCTGTAAGGCAGTAACCCAATTGGATTTTTTCTCACCCACATATTTTTGCACTAAAATATTTCTTACCACTGGAAATGGTACAATGATTTTTGTGCGGGTTTTGAGTAAAAAGGGTCTGAAATATTTGATTGCTTTGAAAACAGTGTAAGCCTGTTTCTCCACATTTGAATAATTTAATTTATTTCCCTGTAAATTTGAACTAAAGAAAGCAATCAGGGCTTGTGCCTTCTCTTGATTTGTCTGAGTAAGTATCACTGCGTATGATCTGTCAGATGAAAATGTATATAAAACAAAAGGCTCTCAAAAATTTGGAGTCGCTAAAGATGGAGCATTGATAATTTCTTGTTTGATTAGATTGAATGCCTCATATTCTTCTTGGCCCCACTTGAAGTTTGAGTTCTTTTTTATCATTGTTTGTAAAGGAGATACAATTATTGAAAAGTCTGGAACAAATCTCTTTACAAAGTTGATCTGACCAAGGAAATATTGCATAGCTTTTTTGTTGTGAGGTAGGGAAATTTCAGAAATCTCTTTGATTCTATCAGGGTCAATGTGAATTCCAGTTTTTGACACTATGAATCCTAGAAATTTTCCTTCACTTAATGCGAAAAAGGACATTTTAGGGTTGAGTGAAATTCCATACCTGAGACAACGTTGGAAGATTTGTTTTAAATCTCTAATATGGTTTCTTCATGTCTTGGAACTGACAGTTATATCATCCAAATAGATTACCACAGACTTAGTAACTAAACCTCTGAATGCAATGTCCATGGCTCTCTGAAATGTGGCACCAGCATTAATCAGACCAAAAGGCATTTTTTTATATGCATAGGTACCCCATTTGGTTCTGAATGTGGTCTTTAATTGATCGTCAGGATATACCAACACTTGATTGTATCCTGAAAATCCATCCAAAAAGGAGATTAATTCTGACCCAGCGACTGCCTGCAAGATTTGTTCCATAGGAGGCAAAGGAAACTTATCCTTTTGGCAGGCTTTATTAAGGTTTCGAAAGTCAATACAGATTCTAATATCTCCGTTTTTCATTCTAACAGGCACCATGTTGGAGACCCATTTGGAATGTTGAACGGGGAAATTTATTTTGGCTTTCAATAACTTGTTGAGTTCTGATTTAATCTGATTTTCTAAATTGGGATGGATTTTTCTCAACTTCTATTGGACTGGTTTTGCATTTTCCATCATTGGAATAGTATGCTAGATGATAGAAGTGTCGTATGTTTTAAGTTCATCATAGTTCCAAGCAAAAACATTTCTGTATTGTCTCAAAAGACGGATATATGCTAACTTTTCTTCGGGAGTTAGGCCAAGGCCTAGATTGATGTTTTGGGGTTTGGTATTAGTTCCTAGATTTATTAATTCGTAATTCAAAGTTGAACTTTGGAGTTTTGATTTAGTAGATCTTTTAAAACGATCTTTCAAATCATAAAGGTCTTCTAATTTGACTACCGACTTAGGTATAACATTGTTAGTGCTATCTTGTTTCAATTGTCGGTCATGTTGGTCTTCGTCAATTATTTGATTGGTATAAGATCCTTCGAATGTGAGAAAACTCATGATATCAAGATCGTCGTTGAATATTCTCTAATTTGTGATGTTATCAGGAATAGAAGGTCTAAAGATTAATTCTATTGAAAATCTATCAGGACTAAAATCTTCTTAAGGGATAATTTTAGAAGCTACGTTAGCCAAGAAGTCTGCACTTGCATTCTAGAGTGTAGGAATTGATGAAATATTAAATACTATGAAGTTCTCAGTTAGATCTTGAACTAAATATTGATAATGTTTTAAATGACCTGATAAGCAATGTATAGTATTACGTACCTGTCTGAATACAATTTCAGAGTCTCCGAAAACTTGAAGGTATTTGACATTTAATCTGATTGCTTTGTACAACCCTTGGACTAAAGCTTCATACTCAGCTGTATTGTTGGTGCAATCAAATTTGAGTCTACAAGTTAATATATTTTTATCTCCTTCTGGACTAACTAGCACAGATCCTGCTCCTGCTCCTTCGTTAGATTTAGAACCATCAAAAAATAATTTCCAAAATGAAGATTTATTTACAAGACTATCTAAAAAATTGATGCATTTAGAACTATCTGTTTGGGAAAAGTTTTCGACTTGGGACAAAATAGAATGTTCTAAATAAGGTGATGTATGAGCATTAAAATTCCCTAGGAAAGAATCTACTGAGTAATTGCCAATAATACTATTGTTATATGCTACTGGTTCATTTTCCCCCTCGAGTTCTGTTACTATGTACTTCTGATGTCATTCTTGTTCAACTTTTATTTGATTTGTTTTACCATTGTAGGGCAGCCACATGTGCGACCAATCAGTTGCGAAGTATCCATGAAGTTTTTCTGACCAATCCCTGCTAAGAATTAAGCCATAAAATTCTAGAATATTAGCAACCAAAATATCTATAATTTGACATACGTTTAGGTTGGATAAAGCCTTCTAGTAACCTGTTTCAATTCGCCAATTACCTCGACTTGTGATCGGTCTAGCTGGACTATGCACACAGCAGACTTCTGTGGTTGAACGTTCAATTTTGTACATATTGACTTCGGTAAAATATTCGATGAAGCTCCAGAATCCACTAAACAATTATGCACATTTTTATTAAAAATTTCATAAGTAAGAAGAAAGGGGGGAGTATGAGATCTCGATCTACCTCCAAATAATACAATGTCATTTCGATCAACCTTGTTAATCGCATTAGTTGGAGGTCTACCCATGTCATGGGAAGCTTGAGAAATTATAGCGGCAAGCAAAGGTGCAACTGGCACAACATGTAATTCTTTCAAAATTATCTTTTGCTGGTGTTTTAACTTGCTCAATTCGTAAAGAGTGATATTGGCCCGAGTCTTCTTCATATCTTCTATAATATTGTACTCCATTTCATCAGAAATGATCAGCATTTCAGATGGAGTAGACGCATCTGTTTGGAATGGGTTGGTTTGAGTCGCTTTAGATGTTGTCTTCTTGGGTGTGACTTTATCCTTCGATGCCGAGCTTGCGCTCTTTGGATTAGGGGTATTTTTGGGGGGATCAAGCTGATTTCTGCTTCGTGTACTAACTGGAAATGCTTCTTTATCCTCTTCTTGTGGGAGGATGAAATCCTAGATTCCTTATAGCTCTACAACTTCTTCTTCATCAGTTTTCTCTTCAGTAGCGATTTCCTCTTCTTCCTCAGATTTAGCATTTATAATAGTGTTGGGGGGCTTTGAATCAGTCGGGGGATTCCTTTTAAAAGCTCTATAGGGCTTCTTTGAAGAATTTTCTGCCACTTGTTTCTTGATGTCAACCATCTCGTTAGACATGGTCTTCAAAACTTTTTGCAATCCTTCTAAATCAAAAGGATCTTTCGATTGCCTTTTCTTGGGATCTTATTTGAATGTTACCTTCTTAGACTTATATTCTTCGATCGTGGTCTTCTTTTCAAGGGTTATAATCCGTTTCTCTACAGCTATTGCTTCTTTCATGTTTTCAACCAAAGTTGTCTTATTAGCCCTATCCACGAAGATTTCTATATTTGATGGTAATGCAATAATGTACCATTCACTTCTTACTTCTCCGTGGGCTTGGAAGCGGTAGGAATTTTTTTTAATAGTTTATTGAAATGAGAATTGAAGTCTTTGATGGGTTCTTTTGATTGGGCCCTGAGGTTTGACAGGTCACTAATCATCGTTGCAGTAGACCTATCATCACCAAACTTAATGAGGAATTGCTCCTCGAAGATGTCCCAACTAGTAATAGATCCAAATGGTAGTGAAAAATACCATGATCCGACTGTTCCTTGGAGGGTATACGGGAAAATTTGAATGAGAACATCTTCGCTGGTAACTCCATTAAGATTTATGGATAGCATAAAGTTATTGATATGCTCTTCCGCTAGCATTTCTTCTTCAGGATTGAATTTAGGCAACCATTTTTTAGGATGGGCTGGCAGTCGACTCAAGGGCGCAGGCATTAAGACTGCCCCTGGATTGTTCCATGGAGATTGAGCGATTGCTGATTTACTAACGAAAGGAAGTGGAGAAGATGATCCTTGAGGTCGAGAAGATGAGGATATAATAACTCCAGATGATTGAGAAGGTGATGTAGAAGTACCAGTAGGTTGGTGAACAATGATCTGGAGCAGCGGAGTGGATGGTTGACTTCACAGTGAGGAAGTTGAGATGGATGATGATGGTGAAAGAGTCTCGCTATCAGACCCTTTAGGTGATTTCCTCGCTCTCTTCCTACTGGGTAGAGGTAATTCAGTTGGCTATACACCAAATTTTTCGCTCTTTAATATGGTCAAGGGATGAGCAGGGTTATATTGTGAAGTCACACTGCCTTGAGATCTATCAGATCTTGGAGGAGATATAGAAAATCGCTGAAGTTTGTGAATCAAAGATTCAACTTCAGGAGGTTCAAAAATAGATTGTTCTGAAATATCAGGGTTTATAGCAGTGGCTGTTGATCCTACGACTTCTGACTGTGGATTTAAAGATTCTAAATGAAGTGAAGAAGTTGGGGGAGATGGTGAGGGCGATGTACTCTCAGAATGGTATTTTCATTTGGACTTACTTGCCATTCATAGTTACAGGCCCTCCTTCTAGCGCCAAATATGTTGAAGCCCCGAAAATCGGTTCAAAAATAAGGGGGATACCCACCCAGTTCGGACCTTGGTTGGTAGCTCCTTTTCTATTTGGTATAGCGGGTCTGACTGGGGATAATGGGACCAGTTTCCCAATTTGTGTGTGTGTGTAAGATTGATTGATGTTTGAGGCTTTAAAATATTCTAAATGAGATAATATACTTTTAATTCTAATCTAATGATATGCAATTGTATTCTAAAAAAGAAACGACATCTAATATCTATACTAACCTCGGGTAAGATTTTTCTGTTATGCGATCTAAAATTATTTCAAATAAAAATTGGTAATAAAGATCATTCAACTGTTATAAGAAAAGAATTCAATATAGATGAACTACTTCGCATAAAAAGTTAGATGAAACAGTTGTGAGAAGCATATTGCATAGTAAGTTGTTCACATATCAAGCATAAATAAATAGCTATCATCGTGCAAAAGTGCCAAATGATAACTCAGGCATTCAATCATTAACATATAAACAACTAAGCTTAAATATCACTCTAACATAGGAGATAGAAACAATTAAGAGATAGAACTACCATTTATAACTAGTTATACTCATGAGCTCCAAGCGATAACGAGTTATCTCTTCTTAATTCGACATCAACTAAGAGTATAGAAGTGCAACATCAGTAGCAGATATCAGATGCAAAAATCAATAAACCCTATTCCATTCATTCACCAAAACCTCCTCGGAGGGTGCAAAAGTGCATGTTCTAAGGACAAGTTTTTGATAAATTTCTAGACCCTTCTCTAAATGCATGAGAAGGGTTTAAATACTACTAACTATGTCTAAAAATAACTTATTTACAGAGATTTAGGATACGATTTAAATGATCGTCGTTTTTCTAGGAAAAATTAAATAAAACTATTTCTAAAATTAAATCTAAAACTAACTATTTCTGTATTTTCTCCTTAATGTCGCAAGCATTCAGCATTTGCTTGATATGAGTCAGTTGGCTAACTTTAGACTTTAAATGTGCTGCAAAATGGAATCAGTAAGAGCTGGCACCATATTTTAGGTATTGGTCTTACAGGAGACTGAGCAATTAGAGGCTTCCCATTTTGAGAAGTTTTACCCAGCGATGAGTGATTAGCACCTTGGAAACTGCCTTTGTTTCTTAATCTGGGCTTCCTTAGTGCGATTTTCACCTCTTGCGTGTTTTCTTGTAGTGGATGTAAAGTTGAAATTTTGTGAAAACAATGATTCTGAGAGCTCTTGACCTTGAGCCCTAAACTGCCTGTCTTGATGTCAGTGTTGTCTAATATTCCTTTAACCATTCTGTGCAGGGGAGAATTTTGGGCCTTGCCGCTCTCCGGTGTAGGAATGAACAAGCTAAATCTGCAACTGATGCTTCAAACGAACTTGATAAGACAGTAGTAGCCATAAATCCCATTAATTTAGGATTTTTTTCCTCAAATATATTATGTATGCCTTCCCAGGTGAAAATACCCGCATTTCTGTTGCATGCTGTGTCTTTTTGGAATGGTGCCTTTTCTCTGTCTTCAGATATCAGAGCCTCGCCTATTTTCACCGTAGTTTCCTATACATTGCTTTGTATAACCTTTTGTACTTCGTTCCAACAGTTTACAAGTGAGGTGAGAGTAATGACAATAAATAACGACGGGAATGCTTTAACTACCAAAGACATTTAAAAATATGCCACCTTATGTGAACAGACTCTTTGATAAACTCAACACTAGCTTTCATTAACAATTGGGAACTACTTCATTAATGAGCATTTAAAGCACATAACCATTCTCGTTTAATGGAAACACTTTGCCTTGAATAATGAACCAGAAAAATTTGTGATGAGATGATGTATCGCATAATCGCAATATTGCAATATCGCAATATCGCATGATCGCATGATCGCTCTTTCATTCTTTCGTAACAGTACTTTTCTGCTTTATCGCTATATCACAATATCGTATGGTCGCATTATTGAAAACTTGTAAGTATGCGCATTTCGCATTTAATGTATTTCTTGTGAGGTGTGATTTTGCGATATGCAATATCGCATATCGGCGTTTTTCTGCGGTTTTTCAGCATAAGTGCATTTTAAAGCGTGCAATGTGATATATATGTTTTTAATATGTGATCTCGCATTGCAATCTCGCATTCTTAGAGTTTTCGCTTGTAGGGAGGCATCCTATTATCTTTTCTGTGATACGATATCCTTTATGGAGTGATTTTGTCTTCCCTCATCACAAAACTTAAGTTTTTTTTAGATATTTTCAAAGGTATTTTCTTAAGTTTACGATGGTAAGTTTTATTGAATAGGAAATACAATCACTAATTGATTTTTTTGAATTTTTGCTAAGGGTCCCCATATACTTAGTATTAGTCACAACACTAAATAAAAAGGGGGGTTTTTGGTGGCCGCAACACAGTCTTCAACCATGGCTCGGATACCTCAGTCTCAGAACAGTTGCACACCACCATTATCAATCCTTTAATGGTTATACAGACCCTTCACTGCACACTAGCACAGTTCCAACAATACCACCAGTTCACTACACTCGTTCAATGCTCCATAATCTTTCACGCAGATATGGAGGAGAATAGCGTGGAGAGAGTAGTGTATGGACTATGTCAGAGAAGCATGGGAGGTTACAAAAATTGGAAGAAGAAATGAAGGACAAACTGATAAATTTCTGAAGAAATAACAGAAGGGAGTTTCAATGGCAGACTGCAATGCCAAAAATGGAGCTGGCTCTTATGCCATGTCAGACCAAGTAGTAACTCCTCAAAATAAATTCATTGATTTCATTTAGGTTGGTGTTTATTATATACATGAGGGAGACACTGTTCATTTCATCTCCCAGTGACTATTCATATTCTCTATTATTTATTTACATCATTTTCAGTTATTCACCCAATCCTGATGATTAGGTGTCAACAAAGATGATATTCAGTGTCGGA
>APFE030370992.1:122561-147029 GCA_000404065.3 Pinus taeda | reverse complement strand
GGCAAAGAGGAGATTGAGTCAAGGTTGAAAAAATTAGAAGGGCATGTTTTTTGAGGGCGTTGCACGCTGGGTGGAGTCGATGTGGGTCTGTGCAGTGAAGGGGGCATTTGCCCATCCAAGCCAGAGTAAAATTCAACGACGTTGCACGCTTGTGTGGTGAAGGGCACATTCGCTGAGAATGTTGCGCACTGGAACTTGGTGTTACACATTCAACCAGAGGAGTTTGGCAAACCCTAAGAGCACCAAAACACTATTTCCTTCATTTTCTCAAGCCACAAAAGCTTCAACTACCTACATACAACAAGTGGCCCGGTATCTATTTTTCTCTATCAATTAAGCAAATTGGCATCCTAAATTTTGAAACCCTAGAAAATCTCCCTTGCATGCTTCCAAAATCACCTCTTTGATCAAAGTTACAGTACTTCTTAGAATTTGTCACCTTCCAATCATCCTAACTTTATTTCACTCCACCTCCTCATTGTTTCGCTCATCTTCACATATATATTAGTCCCTCAAGTTTTCACCTATAAAGCATGGCAGAATACAGTAGTTTAGAAGAAGGGGAAGGACAACCCAAGAGGCCAACTAAGAAAGGAGGAAGAATTATCAGGTTTTAACCCACTGATAGAATAGAACTTATGGCATCACCACTTACAGTATCATGTTTCATGCACATGGGTTGTTTTGAGTTTTTCCAAAGGGTTGAAAAGGTGAATTTTCATCAGTAGTTAACGAAGCAGTTCATCCTAAATTTGCAAAAACAACCAGGTCACTTTAGTCGGGGTCACATTCACTATATCTCCTGCCATCATATCACAGGCCACTGGAATTCCAAATTCATGAGAGAAATGGTTCATGCAGAAAAATCTACATCACAGTTTTTATGAGCCATATCTCAAAACAAGGTTCAGAAATGATAAGAAAAGAATTTTCCCTTTCTCTAATATTTTGGACAAGTATGCGCCATTGATGTAGATCATCATGAGGTATTTCACATGTGAGGGAAAGTTTTCCAGACTATACTCATACCATATTAGACTTCTCATGCACTTTACGAGGGTAAGAATGCTCAATTTTCCATATTACCTTTTTAGGGGTATTGACAAGATGACATACATTGCTCAGAAAAGGGATCCATCTCATCAAATGCATAGTATTTTCCATCATTATCTTATCAAAATGATAGTCCTCCATCACTTAGATCAACTAGGCATTACTTGGGAGACCTTCATAGCTAATGAAATATTCAATGAACCACCTACTCAACCAGCTCCCCGCATTCCTCCATCATCCTCCACTCATCCATCTACTTCTTCTCATCCACCACAGACTACTTAGTACTCATCCTCAACAAGTCATTCTTCACCAAACACCTCCACACCATCTACGTCAACATTTCATGTAGCCATTCATTCACCCACTAGAGATGATGACAGTGATGAGGAACATGATGAACATGATGACAATGAGGGACATGATGTACACATTGAGCATGGTCAGAGTAGTATACCATAGAGGAACAATTTGCATCCATTTTCTTTCACCTATCATAGGGGAAGGAGGCACATGTTTACTCCACAAAAAGTGGGAGGGGCCTTTCCTTCGTCATCAACCTTACGGGTTAAAGGAAAGGAGAAAATGGTAGAGGAAGCAGAGTTCAAATAGCAGCATGAAGAACATGACATTGAAAATGAGTTTCTCCTTATGGACACTAGTGATGAGGAGGGAAACAAATCTACTCAAGCTGCCTTGATAGCAAAGGATTCCAAAATCAGGGAGCTTGAGGTCAATTTACAAAGAGCTGAATATGTCATCTCCTTTTATGAGCAAGAGAAGAAGCAGCTAGAAGTTAAGCAGGACTTGATGCAAATCAAGTACATCAAGGCAAAGAGGGAAGCTGAGAAAGCCAAATTTCAGCTTGATGAGGCTTATCGATATTTTGGAGAGCTGGATGATGAATCAAAGAAAAAGGAAAATAACAAGAGGATTGAAAAAGGCCTTAGAGTTTGAAAGACAAAAAGAGGCAGAATTGGAGTAGCTCACTCTAAATGAGCATTGGTCAAGGACATAGCTGAAAACAAAGAATCTTGACTTGAGAAATTTAACACACACTTGGAGACCCTGTTGGAAAAAGCAAACAAAGATGTTGATTTACAAAGGAAGATGGCCAAGTATTATGCAAGGAGAAATCTAGTGGCATGAAGCAAGCTCAAAAGAGCTCATGAGAAAATTGACAAATTGACCAAGCATGAGGAGAGAAGGAGACTTGACATGCTTGTTGAGGCATCCTTGCATGCCTCTAATATTTGATCATTCATAAAAACACATTTTGGGCATGATGGTATATTTTTGAGTTCCAAGGATGTTGTTGTGTTTTTCAGTCCATTTTTTGCACAACCATGAAAGGCAGATGCGTAGCACCATGGGCGCTATTGTCTTTTTTGGTGAATCCAATGAGGAAACAATCATCATTTTTATATTCACATTGATGAGTACATGGACCAAAAGGGCAAAAAACCCTCAAAAAATGACCTTTATACCCTCTTTATGACCTGGGTGTTGTGCAGCCAGCAGTGTTGGGATCATTGACTTTTGACAGGGAAAATGAACTCCAAATGAAAAAATTTAAGATTCTAGAGTGTAGACAGGTAGGTATTTTCAAAAAGCTATTTTGGGCCTAATTTTGACATCGTTAAAGCCTCCAAAACTGTGGCTAAATTTGAATGGTGCACCTGGCATTGGCACTGCACGCCTGGCATTAGTGTTGTGCATTTTACAGTTTGTCCAGATTTTCACTGTTTCGTCCCAATTTTGACATTCACCTTGGAAAATCATTATTTTATCCTTGTAATTGATTAGCTGAATGTAATTATTATGCTTCTAGAGCTTATTAGGGTAGATTCATTAGGAAAAACAAATTTATGAGGTGTAATGTATCAGTTTGTTTGAATTAGGGATGAGTCACTTTGACCACCCTATTTTCTTGTTAGCAGTTCAAATTTTGTTGGAAACAACTCCTCCTCCCATGGATTCAGATCCATGAGCTTAGGATGAGTTGTTTTGGGTCTATATGATTCTTTTCCTCAATCATTGTAATGGTTGGACTCAGTTGGAGGCTTATGCTTTGAGTAGATATCATTCTGTATCAGTTTTCAGCAGGAGATTAATGAAAAGTTGCAACTATTTTTTTGGGATCCATGTGGTATGATGTTCAATTCAATTTTATCTATTATGATCATATGATAAAATGTTTTTTGTAATTTATCAATCATTTCATTTCTTTTAAGTGGATGTTTTCAAGTTGATAGGCAGAACCCATAAATTTTATGGTTTGTTTTGGGGAAATATTCACAGTCTATGTTTTCTTCAATTTAGGAAGAATCCATGTTGCTTACATGCTCTTTCTAGCTCCTCTCCTATCTTGAATCACCTCACCCATCAAACCTAGAGTGATAATCCTTGTGCCTATATTGCCCCATCGAACACCCTCCAATTTTGACCTAATTTCCTTACCCTAACTGTTTGGCTCATCCTAATCTAGCAAAACACTTCAAAATTAAATCAAAACCCTGTGCTACTATACCTAGCCTAATATCAATTTCTTGATCCAGTAATTTTGGCTAATATCCTTACGGATAGATCCCTCTCATGGTGATGCGGGAGCATTCAACCCAAGAGAAATTATTGTAAATAATAGTCATAGGGGGTCAAGCATTCTAGAATTAGTTTCCTAAGTTACAAGTCAGTGTGATTAATTAGATGTTTCCAAAGTAAATAAATGAAAAAATAGAAATAGGGAGTGTTTTAGGCATAAAGCAGTGAATGTGGATCATTATGGGATAAGGAAAGATTTTCTTTTTTAGAATAGGGAAAAAGATGGGAAAAAGCCTCAAGATTCTTTTTACCATATGTATGCATTGCACGTAGACTCTTAGAGCTTTTAGTTGAGTGATTCTAGATCATGCTTAGTTTTATAAATTAGGAATCCTCAAAGACATTGAAGATCAGAGTGAGGGAGTGGGAGAGGTTTTCTGATTGGATATCTTGCGCAGTTTGTAAGGGCCATAGATTACGAATATCAGGCCAAACCAGAATTGTAAGTATTTTTTTATTACTTGTGGTTGAAGCTGTGGTTAAAACTTTATTGGTGGATTTGCATTCATTTTCTGTAATTGAAATGAAACCGAAGTTCAATGCAATTTAAGATTTTAAATACCAATTGGGAAGAAGTCAATTCACTGTGTATAGGGCATTGACAGATTGTATGTATAAGAATATAGTATTAAAGGGCTGAAGCATATGATAGGGCGTTATTCTCATTAAATGATATTTTGCCTGCAAATTAAGATTATGTTGAACGATGTTCCAATTTAAATGGTTCAACAATATATATGGAAATCGATACAAAAGTTTTAATCGATTAATTGCAATGTTAATTTGTGAACGGAGAGTGGTAATCGTTGAAATTAACCACAGTTTTATTGTGGTTACTGTGGATGGAAGAGCATCAAATCGATGATGATCTGATAGCCATCGATTGAAAGTTCTTTGTAATAAATATTAATACAGAAGCGTGAAAATGCAATGTACAGACAGAATGATGGTGGATTGTACAAACCAGAAGTGCGACATTAAAGAAACCAATTCGAATGTGATAAAATGTGGGAAGCGCCAGTTGATGAATGTGAGAAGGACGTTGTTCCTTTGATTTAGGGTTGTCATTAGTGGTTAACGTAGAGTAAGCACAACGTTAATGGTAAGTGTATTGATGCTTTGAAAAGTAAGTAGGCTCTGCGCTGAGTTTTAAATATTGTCAGTATTATGAAGCAGTATTCATACAGCTCAAGTGTAATGTGCTAAGTTTTTCAACACAATCAAAAGTTGTAAGAACTGATACATCTGCCAGATCGTTGAAGTTGAACACAATCTGTGTCCACTGTCAGATGGACAGCTTGATTTGAATTAAATATAGAATGTTACGAATTCTACATGGAAAGGGGCATAAGTGCATAGACCAGAATTATGAATGAAATTTATTCCAGTTGAGGAATATTTGAACTCATATTATCACTGGGGTTGCTTGAAGGATTCAAAGCATGAATTTACTTGAAGAGAAGTAAATTTGGAATTGATATAATTTCATGGATTTTAATGAAAATGTTGAAATAAATGGTGAAAGATTTTGAACAAGATATTAGCTTCCACATGTAAATAGACATTGAGGATTTGATTTGAACAAAAAGATGAGATGTATAATTAGTTGTCATAAGATTCTGGGATTTCCAGGCTAGCCCTGCATCAGGTGGTATCAGAGCTAGAATAGTTCTGTTGAAGATTCAAGTTTTTTTTAGTTAATTTCATGCGATGAATAAATGTTATATTTTTGGAACTGATGAGTATTGTAGCAGAGAGTGCAGTGATAAAGGAGTCCAGCAAGAGTGGCAGAACCTAAATATTCAACAGAGGTTGAATAAAGTTGCAGATGAGAGATGAGAGAAGCCTACAGGAGCAGTGGAGGATGCTCGAAAGGTTCCAGCAGAGGACCAATGGTTACCAAAGGACCAGATCCGGAGGGAAGGATTGGTGAGGTAAGTGGCAGCAAGAGAGTTTGTTGTGGCAGAGGCTTCATGCAACTCATAGGTGAGGAACTTATGGCGAAGGACATGACTACTAAAATTCATAAAGGAGAGAGTAGACGTTCAGAAAGAGGCCACAGTAGAAAAGAGAAGAAATATGCCAAGGAAAATGGCATAAGACAGCAGTTGACATAGGAAGAGTATGAGAAAGAGAAAGCTGAGATAGCAATTCATCTTGAGCTATTGATGGAGTTGTTGCAAGAAAATGTGAAAGACCAGAGACATGGTTTACTAATGAGGAAGAGAGTGAAGTGGCAGAGGCTATAGCAGAAAAGAGATTTACAGATAAGAATGCAGTTAACAGAGGAGCTGAGGAAGCTTGAGCAGATAGTGGATGTACAGTTGAGACGGGAAGAACTCAGGGTAGCTGAGTTGGAAGAGGAGGTTTCCATTGGTGAAATAGAGGAGAAGATCATTGATGATTTCTTGAATTATTGGGTAAATACAGATCAGATGGATAATATATAACCATGTATTTTTATAGCTGACAATTGTGATGTGATTACAGGTTTTACTAAGGAGGATGTGCCATCTTGTGAAGTTGTTCTTATGGATGCAGAAGAAATGAATCAGTCTGAAGCACAGATAACGGAAGTAACAGTTGATACTATTGAACATTTTTTGCAAACTGAGAGTTTATGTATGAATGCAGGTGATGAGATGGTAACAACAGGAAGCTTGGCTTGTGAAAGTATTGAAGATTGTACAGAAAGTTTCTCAAAGGAGATGACAGATTTATGGCATGAATTAAATGTTCTAGAGAAGAGACTAGAAGTACAGAAGATAAGAATTCAGAATATAAAGGCAGAGATGAATGAAGATAAAGAGGTTTATTTTTATGAACCAGAATACAGATGCATTCTCGGAGAAGATGATGTTGAGGATAGACTGAGTGATAATCTCAAGAATGATTGGGATCAGTATACTGAAATGCTGGCAGAGGGAAGTAAGGCACTGATGCCTTATGATTTTTATTCTAACAAGTGTTTTGTGAATGCATGTATTGTTGTAGGCACTGGTGAATATTTGACTCAGTCAAGCAGTCAAATGAAGGGATAAGAGGTTTTATGTTCCAGAAGACAAGAGGGCATGGATGATTGGGTGGCAGTCAGAACAGAAACAAGCATAGAGGCAAGAAGTCAACAGTCTGAAGACTTATTAGACAAAGAAATTGATTTAATCAGAAGAATCATGTTGAAAGTGTCTCAGAGGAAGACATCAGCAAGGAAGAGAAGTAGCAGAAGCAGCAACAAAAGAAAGACAACAGAAGATTGTGAAAGTGCAACTAGTGGAGCGATGCAACATAAAGTGTGGAGACCTGGAGGAGAACAACAGACAGAAGCAGCGACAAATGGGAAGTTGCAACACAAGATATGGGATCCGGGCAAACATAGATTTGAGCACATGATCAGGAGATCATGAAATTTTTCTACCTTGGGAGTCTGATACGGGAGCATTCAGCCCAAGAGCAATTATTGTAAATAATAGTCATAGGGGGTCAAGCATTCTAGAATTATTTTCCTAAGTTACAAGTCAGTGTGATTAATTAGATGTTTCCAAAGTAAATAAATGAAAAAATAGAAATAGGGAGTGTTTTAGGCATAAAGCAGTGAATGTGGATCATTATGGGATAAGTAAAGCTTTTCTTTTATAGAATAGGGAAAAAGATGGGGAAAATCCTCAAGATGCTTTTTACCATATGTATGCATTGCATGTAGACTCTTAGAGCTTTTAGTTGAGTGATTCTAGATCATGCTTAGTTTTATAAATTAGGAATCCTCAAAGACATTGAAGATCAGAGAGAGGGAGTGGGAGAGGTTTTCTGAATGGATACCTTGGGCAGTTTGTAAGGGCCATAAATTAAGAATATTAGGCCAAACCAGAATTGTAAGTATTTTTTTTATTAATTGTGGTTGAAGCTGTGGTTAAAATTTTATTGGTGGATTTGCATTCATTTTCTGTAATTGAAATGAAACCGAAGTTCAGTGCAATTTAAGATTTTAAATACCAATTGGGAAGAAGTCAATTCACTGTGTATAGGGCATTGACAGATTGTATGTATAAGAATATAGTATTGAAGGGCTGAAGCATATGATAGGGCGCTATTCTCATTAAATGATATTCTGCCTATAAATTAAGATTATGTTGAACATTCTTTCCATTTAAATGGTTCGACAATATATATGGAAATCGATACAAAAGTTTTAATCGATTAATTGCAATGTTAATTTGTGAACGGAGAGTGGTAATCGTTGAAATTAACCATGGTTTTATTGTGGTTACTGTGGATGGAAGAGCATCGAATCGATGATGATTTGATAGCCATCGATTGAAATTTCTTTGTAATAAATATTAGTACAGAAGCGTGAAAATGCAATGTACAGACAGAATGATGGTGGATTGTAAAAACCAGAAGTGCGACATTAAACAAACCAATTCGAATGTGATAAAATGTGGGAAGCACCAATTGATGAATGTGAGCAGGACGTTGTTCCTTTGATTTAGGGTTTTCATAAGTGGTTAACGCAGAGTAAGCACAACGTTAATGGTAAGTGTATTAATGCTTTGAAAAGTAAGTAGGATCTGCGCTGAGTTTTAAATATTGTCAGTATTATGAAGCAGTATTCATACAGCTCAAGTGTAATGTGTTAAGTTTTGAACACAATCAGAAGTTGTAAGAACTCATACATCTGCCAGATCATTGAAGTTGAACACAATCTGTGTCCACTGTCGGATGGACATCTTGATTTGAATTAAATATAGAATGTTACGAATTCTACATGAAAAGGGGCATAAGTGCATAGACCAGAATTATGAATGAAATTTATTCCATTTGAGGAATATTTGAACTCATATTATCATTGGGGTTGCTTGAAGGATTCAAAGCATGAACTTGCTTGAAGAGAAGTAAATTTGGAATTGATATATTTTCATCGCTTTTAATGAAAATGTTGAAATAAATGGTGAAAGATTTTGAACAAGATATTAGCTTCCACATGTAAATGGACATTGAGGATTTGATCTGAACAAAAAGCTGAGATGTATAATTAGTTGTCATAAGATTCTGGGGTTTGCAGGCTAGCCTTGCATCACATGGCCTAGTAGGGCTAGCTACATGGCTAAGTGTGTTTTGTGGTTACCTCGGAATTGCCTTATTCAGCGTGAGGTTCAATCCAGGTGCTAACATAGTAGCGACCATACTGCGGAATGAAAGATCAAAAATTAATCACCCTAGTAATATGTTTAATTTGAATTCTTAAGCTTGTGGATGATGAGTTTTAGAATTTAATCATAGGCTGAATTGGAAAGTTGTAAAGAAATATCTTAATTTTCAAAATTAGACATACTGGCTTCTCCAAAGTATATCAGATCCAATCTAGATATGAATCCTCCAACCATTTTCAGTTATCCTCATAAAATTGGGCAAAAATCTAAGAAAGCTACAGAGAAATCTAGTTTAGCTGGAGAACAATCAAGTGAGGATTTCATTCCTCGAGTTAATTCACTCCTAAGAAGGTTAGACACTTTTCAAGACATTGAGGGTTTGATATTAATTTTGAGCAGATTTTATTTCACAGTAAATATTTAAGTTGGATTGATGAGACAGTTGTTCATTCCTCTATATCTCCTTATAACCCTGTTGAAGACTTGTTTTCACACAATAAATCAAGGTCACATCTTACTCACACTCTTGATCATTTGCAGAATCTCTTTTCAAACTTCAACACATGGTTACAAAACAAGATTTGTAAGCCATATTTTGATTTCCGAAATACTTCCATTGCATCTACTACCACTCAAACTATCTCTCATCCTCCACCTTCTTCTTCACAGATTGGTCACACCACTCAAGCTATCATTAAACCCCATTTGATTATTGGTGATCACCAGTATTGCAGTACGAATGTTGCAACTCCTGGACTGCCAACTTTACTTTTATCAACCCGGTAGTTAGTAACAAACTTGGAAGCATCGATGTTGTATGCATAAGTACTAGTTCTCACTGCAAGTTGTCACTTGGTCAGCTGGTGCAAGATCACTAGGAGCTCAAGCCAACTTCTATAGATTTTAGAAGAAGCTCTATCTGTGATGAAATAAAAGAAATGTTACTCTACAAATGCTATTCTAACTGCAAAAAGGAGAAAGACTGAAATGTAAAGCAAAACCTAGTAAAGCCTAATTAACAAGCCAATTCTACTTCTGCCAAAAACACTATGAAAACCATGAAAGAAATGTCATTACCTACTCAAGGAAGAAAACAACATATAACCATGCTATTTTTGGATGTAAATAAGAAAAAAACATATTTTTGGATTTTTATGTGTTTTTATGTGAATTCAACATGCATCTAATTTATTGTGTGTAAGTGTGGCAGTGAACATGGCATTATAGGGAGGTTTTGGATCTTGAGAGGATGTAGGATGGTGTGGATGGGTCCTAAGAGGTCTTAGGTGGCCTTTTGGAGGATTTTTCCACACTCGGCCTTCAAAAAAAATCCTACAGGAAAAACTACAAGAGGACACAGGGAAACTACATGTGGAAAACAGGAAACCTACATGAGGCCTACAAGAGGAGGCCAAGAGAAATTTTTGTTGTTTTGAGGGTGTCAGAGTGGGTGGAAAAGGTGAATGAAGTTTGGGATGAGGTGTTAGGGTTCCCAAGGTATACCATGAACCACTAAGAGAGAGAAAGATGATTTGGTTTGATCGAGGATAGAGGAAGAAATTCTATGGAAAATAAAGGAAACTAGGGCAGAATTGAGGTGATGTTTGAGAGACCTGTAGGGCATGGGTTAGATGGAGTGCGTGATTGCTGGTAAGTTCGCCTACTGCTGGAAGATATTTGCTGCATAGAAACTGACATTCAACCAAGAAAATCAAGCAGCAAATGAAATGATTGCATCCTAGGAAAACAGAGTTTTGCAGAAAAATGGTCTAAACTATGATGTATGAAAGGAAATCCTAAGACATGATGCAAGAAATGAAAGCACGAAAGAGGAATATTGAAAATCAGGAAGTGAACAAGATAAAGGAGATGTAAAGCAAAGAAAAATTGGGCTGTCAACCTACTAAAGAGCTGTAGACACTAGAAGTCCTAGGAATGAGGAAAATTTGTGTTTTTGCGCAGCAAGAGAGTATTTGCCTCAATAATAGTCCCAGAGGGAGGAAGAGAATCCAACACACTACTGCTAGCCTTTTGAATCTTTTTCTGATCAATGCTTAACCTGCTACAAAAAGTACAAATGGAAGCAAGCTACTAAATCATCAAAATCGACCTATTCTTAACCATAAAAGAAATACATCTAACAACAAACTAATCTACAAACTGAAGTAAAGCATACAAATTCAAGTAAAGAGAATGATGGTTGCTTGGAATGGGCCCTAACCCATGAGATTCATCCCTCTGAGGTAACTCAGTGCTAGCTCAAAAAGTATTTCATCTTCATTATCAAAAAAATAGCAAGATTACATGACACTGTCACAAAATAATAAGCTCAAAATTTGAGTAGAGTTTACACAAGCAAAAAAAATCTGACCCTAGTGAGGCCCTAGGACTCTCTACTTATAAATCTGAAGCTACCAATAACTTCCTTAAAATTAGGGAGGCTTGGCTCCCAAAACTCGAGATAACTCTCAATCATCTTCCACTTGCTCGTTTGCCTTCTAGTGCATGATTCGACTACTTGTACTCCGAGTTGAATGAAGGGGAATTAAAACTAAGGATAAATAAATGAGGGGGATTCCCTCCTATAAGTTCTCTCCTCTATCTACTTCGATTTATTGTTGCAGTTTGGCCACTAGATCCTTGACTTTGACCTCGAAATCCATCAATAATCTACATTAAATACATGTTGGACTACATGGCATAATAACTAACTCAACTCTCCCTATAAGCATAAATATAATCAGAAAATCATGCAATAAGCTAAGAGAATGGTTGATTTGAATAGGTTAGGAGGTAAAATAATCCCATACCCATTTATGAGGCTCATCATCACCCCCCTACTGAAGGTGTTTCTCATCCTTTGAGCAATCTAGTCAATCTCTTCATATTTTATGGCCCTGGTGGCTTCCCTAGCATTCTGGGCTTTTGATGTGGTCTGCTCATGTTCTCCATAAAATCCTATTGTTTTGTCTATGTCCTTCCACTGCTCCTTCTCTTCATTTTCTCCTTTGCCTTCCAGCATGGCTAATAGGAGTGGAGGACTCAATTTGAGGCCAATTCAATTGACCTTCAGCCTTTGCATGGAGTGCTTATACATTGGCACTCTTTTCAATGCCTCCCTCAACCTCATTGGGGAATGGTATTCTCTGATCTAAAAAATGTGGAGTAGGGTGTTCCATCTTCTCATGCATGCATGCACACATCTATCCCTAAGTAGCCTTTGCATATCTTCAAAGTGTGCAATGGCTTGTAGCTGATTGCCTAGATATTTAGGGGTAATTTGAGGGTCATTGGCAAGTAGGTTGTGTGTGTTGATGAGTGCCATAGGATCTGATGGCTCATCTCTTATCATTAATGGTTCATTCGGCTCTTTTATCAACAATCTTTTCATTTCTACTACCCTCAATTCTTCATGGTTCATCCATGAGGCCATGGCCATTAATTGCAGATCCCCTAGCTTGGCGTTGGGGTCCCACACATTCATGTCTGTGAGGGAAATGTTTTGTAGGTCGAACTATGCCATCTTTTCTTTATCCTCTGAGGTGCTTTGGTCACACAAATCCATGAACTGCCTATAATCTTGGAAAGGCATTGTGCCTCTTTGTGCCAAAGTTTTTATTTGTAATTAAAGCCATTAATCCTTTAGATAGAGGCCATAAGGTTTGGTTGGTGTTTTGCATTGTAATGCTTCCATGGATAAGCTGGCCATGTATGTTATCTAAGTCTCTTTCTCTTACAGTTTCCTCCTTAGTAATTCATTCTCATTTTCAAGGTGGCTTCTTGTAATGGCTTCTCTATCTCTGAGAGCACTCAATTCTCTACCCATTTCCCTGAATTTGTTTTCCATGTGGCCAATATCCTCAAATCCTTTGGACTTGGCTATCTGCATCCACCTATGTGTTCTCACTCTCTCTTTCTCCAATTCGAAAAACAATGGAATTTCAAATTTCTGTGGGATTATCTTTCCTCCCTCAAGTAGATTGTAATAGGAGGCAAGACTAGGCTGGGGGTCAGGTTCTTGTCGCTCTTGTCCTTCCTCTTTCATCTCTGGCTATCCCCCTATCTTTTTCTCAATCTTTTGGGTCTCCTGTAGTTCGGACAGTGTCTCCTGTAGGACAGTTTCAGTTTCCTGTAGGTCTGGTTTTGGGTCCTATAGTATTGCATTTCCCTTCCATGTAGAAGATCTTGGAGTCCCCCATTAATAGGTAATGGGTGTCTTGGAAGGATATTCTTTCACCTTGGTAGATGATGAATCTTCAATGGTAATGGGAACTTTTAAGGAGGGTTGAGTTTTGCTTGTTTTAATTCTTATGCTCTTCCTTGCCCTGAAATACATGGAGGTTTTTCTTTTCCTCTTCTGCTTCTACTTGATTGGTGTACTAGGGGAAGTGAGGGCAGTTGCTGCTTCTCTTTCCAAAGTTTCAGGGGACTCTTCTCCTTGCTCTACCCTCTCTACCACCTTTTCTCCCTCTTCTGTCCCTTTTTCTGTCTTTTCAACTTCTTCCTCCTCACTGACAACAGGACTGACATCATAGGTTAATGCCTTTATGTCATCCTCAACTGTCATATTTTGGAAAACTTCCCATGCTATAGGGAGTGTGAAGGTATGGAGGGCTTCCTCTACTAGGATTTTGATTAAGCCATGGTAAGATAACTATTGTGAATTTCCTACTTGTACCTTGGTGTTGGAGTCAATGAGGGACTGAAGGAGAAAGTAAGGGATACTGAGATTTTGAGGTGTTGGCGTATCCATGTCATATCTCAAGTGATAAAATACATTATCACTTGTCTTCCCCAAGAGGAAGGGTAGTGACCCTACTGATGAATTCAGGGGTTATTTCAATGGAGGGGCCTCTAATGGTTACAATGTCGTGAGTTCTTATGTGAGGGACCAAAGAGAGAGAAAATTCTTGGGAAACTTCATCATCAAACCCTCTAAACTTCTCAAAGAAATTCCTCCAGTTTTCCCTTGTAAATATGTCCACCACTTAAGGATGTGCATGGAGTCTAATGGAGATTGTGGGCTCTTTTCTCATAAACCCCCCTATCATACTGCCTCTACTTATTTTGAAAAAAAACAAATATGTGTGGAGACAAGGATTTTGAGTGAAATAGGGAAACAAAGGGGGTTGTGTTTTTTTTTTTAAATAGAAATTCCTTTTTATGTATTTTTACTCTCTTAAAGACTTATTTCATCCTCAAATTGAGACCACTTCCTTCATATATTTATATTTAACATGGGGCATTCATGAACCCTACCTCTTCAGACTGAAATTTGTGCCAAAAATCGTGGTTTCTCCCTTCAAAATGTCTCACTGCCCCTCCTGTAAAAGCCCATTGTCCCTCCTATAGATTTCCTGTAGGTGCTCCTGTAGAAAATGTTGAGAGCAAGAATATGGAGGAAATCGATGGAGGATGGTGGTTACAAGTATATGGGGGCACAAGAAGACTACTGTGTCACTGAGTTACGAGGAGAAATTGAAGAAAATGTGGTGAGAATGCGCGAGGAGGAGTGCTCATTACCTTTTATGGATATTTTTGGTTATGAGTGCTAATCTGGCAAGGTGTACATTGCCCGAGTTAGGACCATTGGTCCCCACCTTCTTGGTCATCATGGCCCCTCCTCGTATTCATCCCTCATTATTGCATTGGAGTTAACTCTTCCTCCCACTACTTGTCCTCGACATCTTTTGCTTGAGTTGATTGTGCGCACGTGTGGGTGACATCTTGGATAAGTGGAGTCAATTAAATGAAGGTGGACAAGTTAACTGGCCTCCTTTCCCTCGTTCAGTCTCAACCATCTCGTTGCCTTCATATGACTCCTAATTACACAAATGCAAATAGAGGAGTGACTTAGTTACTTGCCTGTGATCTGAGTGTATTTGATGTGAGGTGTTGTGGCTTTCTCTACTGCATGCCTTCATTTTCCTTTATGCATGATGTCTTTTCTTGCTGATGTGTTGTTGTGTGTTTTTGTAGGTTCTTCCTTTGCTGGAGCTGAGCTGCATGTGCCTTTCCAGCCTGCAGATGTGCACTCTTTTGCTACTAATGTTGGACTTCTATGGGATCAACTGCTACATGAATTCCTACAGGAGCTCCTATAGCTGCTTCTCCCCCTTTAAAATTCATCTTTTTCCTATGTTTGGAGCTCAAGAATGATGTTAGAGGTGTAGATAAATATGGAGGAATAGTAGGTAAGCTTCAGGTAAGGTTAATGGTGCCTTTTCCTCTTTTTTTGTTTTTTTTACAACACTGAAAACGTGTTTTTCTGTGTTTTTTTCTTGGACAGGGAAAAAAATAATGATGCTTGGAGTGTGATGCAGGCTTGGAAATGATGGCAAGGAGGCTTCAAGGTGGTAATAGGGATGATAGGTTCCTCATGAAGTTGTTCTTGTTACTCAAACTACCTCTTGTAGACACTTTTCGCTCTCTATAATTCCTAAAGGAGCCTCCTGTAGAAAACATAGTTTTGAAAGAAAAGGTACAGTGGAGTGAAAGAGATGCCAAAAATGATGGAGGAAGGTGTGGAGAAGATGAGATGGATGCTGGTATGAATGTCAGGGTTCTCTTGGCACCTTCTTCTGCTCCTTGTAGTCCTTCTGCAAACCTGCAATGCAATAAAAATTTATTTTTCTCTCCTTTTTTTTTTTGAAAACAACTAGGGTGCCTGAGAGAAGTTTTCACCCTAATTGCCTACCTTGGGCACCCCCAAGGGAGGTTTTCACCAAAGGATATTATTATTTCCCTTTTTTTCTCTTTTTCTTTTTTTTGACATCACTGGGCCACCATAGGAGAAGTTTTTAACCCAATGATGGGACTCAAGCACCTCATGGAAGTTTTCACCTGGGTCCTTATTTTTTCTTTTTTCTTTAGTGAGTGAGTGAAGTGGAAGCTAAGACATGCTCTACTACCACACTGTTTTATTCAAATCTTCAATAAACTCTCGCTTTGAGAGGGGTTTCTTGTAGACTTTCAACCGATGTCCATTGACAAGCATGGGGATGGCTTCATCATCAATGGTTCTGATTAGAACTGAACCATTGTCATTGCATTTCTCCACAGTGTAGGGTCCTAGCCATCTTGTCCTTAGCTTGCCTTTGAAATCCTTGTATCTTGAATCATTGAGTAGTGCCTAATATCCCTCTTGGAATTGCTTCTCCCTGATCTTTTTGTCATGCCATATATTTCTTCGAAGCTGAACTACCTCTGTATGGATAAGTGCTTGCAATCTATCTTCATCCGATCCATTGAGCTGAAGTAATCTCTCCTTTTGTGCATGGTTGAGGTCTAGGTCCAGCTGAGCTGCCATCCATAGGGTACTAAATTCAAACTCTATTGACAACAAAGCCTTCTTCCCATAGACCAATTCATAGGGTGTGAACCCAGTGGTGGTCTTCCATGTTGTGTTGTAGGCCCAAGTGGCCTAAACTAATCTATCCACACAATATTTTCTACTGTTGCTGACTACCTTAGTTAGGATCCCTTCCAATGCTTTGTTAGTGACTTCCACTTGCTCATTGGCTTGTGGATGGTAAGGGGTGGAACTCCTGTGCTTGAAATTATGATGTGTGAGCAGGTTTTCAATCAGGCTATAAGTGAACTAACTGCCTTGGTCTGTGACCAAATATCTTGGATACCCGAACTTGTAGAATATGTTTTTTGTCAAAAACTCAACTACTTCTTCCTTTGTCGCTTCTTTGCTTGCTTTTGTCTCCGCCCACTTTGTCAGGTAGTCGGTGCACACAATGATGTACTGCTTCTGCTTTCAAGGGTGGTTGATAGGCCCCATAAAGTCCATGCCCCACTTCTTAAATGGCTCAAAGGTCACTTGAGGTTGCATGGTCATTTCATCCTTTGGAGTGGGTTTCCCCATTCTCTAACACTGATCATACTAGCTCATGTATCTCCTCACATCTTGATGAAGAGTGGGCTAGTAGTAACCTGCTTGAAATATCTTGAAGGCCATTCTTTTTGCTACAAAATGACCTCCACAAGGCCCATCATGATAGGTTAGGAGGATTTCAAAGACTTCCTCCTCCCTAACACATCTTCTCAAAATCTGATCTGTGCAAAGTTTGAAGAGATTGCCTTCAATCCAGGTGAAAGGAGTGATTTTCCTTACTATCTTGTTTTTCTTTTTTTTAGGATAGGTGTGGTGGGAACTGTGCTGAAACCAAGTAGTTTGCTATATCAACAAACCATGGAGAGAGTATTGATATAGCAAATAGGTGTTCATCTGGAATTTGGTTATCCACCATTCCTTCTTCACCTGCAGGCAAAATTACTCTAGACAAAAATTCAGCAACAACATTTTCTTTACCAGGCTCATCAATAATGGTCAAATCAAACTATTGCAGTAAAAGCAACCATCTAATAATGCAAGCATTTACATCTGGTTTTTTCATTAAATATCTAATTGCAGCATGATTAGTGTGCACAAAGGTTTGATATCTTGTGATATAACGACTGAATTTGTTTAAGGAATACACGATAGCTAGGAGTTCCTTCTCGATCACTGTATAGTTTAGCTCTGCCTTTGACAAGATTTTGCTTTTAAAGTATGGCATAAGGTAACTTTCCATCAATTGTCCTAAGGCTGCTCCTATCACTTTTTTCGAGGCATCTATGTGAATGTGAATGGGTAGGGCCCAGTTTGGGCCTCTCAGAATTGGGGCAGTCACTAGCTTGCTCTTCAAGGTATCTAGGGTTTCTTGACAGTTCTCTGACCATATGAACTCAACATCTTTACCTAGGAGGCCAAACAAAGGAGACGATATCTTTCTAAAGTCTCTAATGAATCTCGTGTGATATCCAGCTAAGCCTACGAAACTTCTGACATCTCTCACCTTTTGAAGAGGTGGGACCCTTTGGATGATGCCAATTTTGTTGGGGTCCACCTGCAGTCCCTATTGAGATATTTCATGACCTAGCACGATCCATGTATATTTCTACTAGGTCATGAAATATCTCATCATACTGAAGGGTGCACTCCCTTCATCTCCTTATAACTCCAGGTGAAGGCATCTAGATGTTTTCTCAGTAGGTTGCATAGCTCCTTCTTCTGGGAAGTAGATAGGGATGGATTGATTTTCAATGTTCTTTCTAGTTCAAACTCTATATTTTTGGCATGGAGAGAAGTAGGGTCAGCCACACAAAGCTCAGTTGAGGGGTTTTTTTGGGTTTCTCTTACTATGTCTTCTAATGGTTATACACTGCGAGGTGGATTCTGAATCAAATTCTGAATCACATTATCCTCATCTTGTGGTTTTCCTCCCATGGAAATTTCTAATGTACAAAGTGGTGCCGAATAAACTTCATCCTCATCCTCCTCCTCCAACGAGAGAGGTAGATCATGTTATAGCAAGGGTTGGGTAGGAGGATATAGGGATAATTGCTTAGACATGTGCCCATTCTTTATGGTCATGTTCCCAGCTCGACAACTGATGCAGGCATCGACCAGGGTCTTCCCAGGATGAGAGGATACCCAATGAGATTTTCCTTTGGCTGGAGAACTAAAAAATCAGGAGGGTACTCCCAAGAATCAATGGATACCATCACATCTTCTACAATCCCCTCGGGGGTCACTGTGGAGCGTTTTGCTAGCTGCAGCACTCTCATGGTATTCCTCAAGGAGCCCTGGAGATTAAGTTTAAGCATTGTGTCCTTTTTCATCACATTAATGGTAGCTCCCAAATAAATCAAGGTATGTGGGACCATTATGCCATTGATGTGGACATCAACTATTGGGCTTCCAGGGTCCAGATATTTTTGACAGGTTATCTGCCCCAACATCACGTCGGACAGTTGTCCTATGACATTGATGGTTAGGGCATCTCTATTGCACCTTCCTAGATGCCTAAAGCACTTCTCTTTGATCAACCTATTGTAGATAGGCACATCTCTTATGGCTTGGAGAAGTGGTATCTTCACACATAAGTGTTTCAATTCTCCCAGGAGTTTAGTCTCTTCTGGGGTAGGCTGGATTGTCATGAATAGTCTCTCAAGAAAGGGAAAATTTGCTTTAGGTTCACTTTCCTCTTTATCTTTCTCAACCTCCCTAGGTGGAGGTTGGCTATCTGGGAGAACTTTCCCAGATCGCAAGTTAATTTCTTGAATCTCCACAACAGAAGTTGGGCATGATGGTTCCCCACTATACACTTGCTGAGCCTCTGTTGTTCAAGTTTGGATTTGGCTAGGTAGGCATTCGGGGTTGCCTTAGTGGAGCAGAAGGTAATGGTTGTGGTTAGGCAGGTGGTGAAGGGAGAAGAGTGGGAAAAGAGTTGTATTGGGGCCTCCATCCTTGATGAGATTCATTCCACTGAGGTTGCAGCTAAGCATAGGATTGAAATGAATGGGTGGATGGTTGGGCATGATATTGAGATGTGAAGGACCAAGGATGAGGCATGGACCAGGAAGGATGAGGAAGGGGGCCCCAATAAGGTATGGAGGGGATTTGGTTGGGGTTGTAGTATGCTTGATATGTCCCTGGCATCCCCAAATAGTATGGTCTAGGTCCATGAGACCTCCTTTGGTTTATGTAATAGATCTGTTCAATGACTACTTTGGCCCCTTGGTATACAGCTTTATGTCCGAGCAAGGAAGGGCACTTATATATAGAATGATTTTCTTCACAGACTGAACAAACCTCTATAAAGTTCAATGGGCATTCATTCCTAGGATGCCTCATGGTGCATCTGGGACAAAAGATGGCCAAAGCCCTCTCTGCTTCCTCTTGTTTTCTTTTGATATGTAAGGTATCCATTTGCATGGAAAGAGTCTATAGCATCTCACTCTTGAAGTCTTCCAACATGTTTCCAATTTGACCTTTAATGGACAAATTAGAGGAAGAGGAAGAGGTACTAGCTATGGGTTGACTCCCCCTACCTTTGTTTCTAGCGGCTCTAGAATGGTTTCTAAAAATAGTATTTATGTCCTCATAGGATAGTTGGTAGATGTATCCCCCAGCTAGTAGATGGAGGGTGGCTAAAATTTCTTCTAGAATTCCCCTGAGTAGGACCAACTTTAGAGACTCAGGGTCAAGTGTACACCTAACCCTTTTGTAATTGAGATGGAACCTCTCTTCATAGTCTTGCAGGGACTCATCACTTCCCATGGTCATTCGGAAGATTTCTTCTTTAGTATCTTTTTACCTACAATAGTCTCGATACTTGTTGTTAAAGGCCTGCTGCATCTGAGCCCAAGTTGTGTTGCTATTGCTAGGTAATCCCATAAAACAGCACATTGTTGTGTCCTTGAGAGTAGAAGGGAACAATTTCAACTTTTGCTCATCTTCTTCATAGTCATATGTTCGAAAAATGACAGCAAACTCAAACAAGAAGGTGTCAAGATCTTCTGTAGTCAAACCGTGGAAGTGAGGTAGGGCTAAAGGCTTATATTCTTCATTTTGTTGTCCCCATTGGTCTCCCGAATGGGGAAGGTACCCTCTATTCTCTCTCCATTTCCCCTAGCATTTCTGTTATTAGCCATTGGCTCTAGAGGAATGTTTTCTTCTTCTTCTTCCCCTATAGGTTGTTCAAATATGTCTACCTATTCACCTAAGGGATCTTCTTGATTGCATCCATCGAAAAAGAGAGAAGGTTGGCTCTGTGAAGTAGTGGGGATGTTGGGCAAAAAATTTTCCTCAGTTATCTCTATTCCTACGAGGCATGAAAGGAAAACTTTTTGGTTGGTTTTTGTTTCTTTCCCCCACATTGATAGTACCTGTAGAAGCTGAAATTGTGATTGAACAAAACAATTTGCAACTACCTGAAATGAACTTGCTGAATGGAAATTTTTTTGATTTGGAAAGGAAAGTAAGGAAATGCAGAACTGAATGAAAATAAATGACTTGTCTACTTTTTCTGAAATAAACTATTAGTAGAATGTTGCAATAGGAAATAGAAGAAAGCAGTAATAACAAAATACTCTGACAATTCCCTAGCAATGGCACCAAAAAGTGGTGAGTGCTAGTATTGCAACAAGAATGCTACAACTCTTGGGATACCAACTTTACTTTTATCAACCCGGTAGTTCGTAACAAATTTGGAAGCATCGGTGCTATATGCACAAGTACTAGTTCTCACTGTAGGTTGTCACTTGGCCAGCTGGCGCAAGATCACTAAGACCTCAAGAAAACTTCTATAGATTTCAGAAAAAGATTTATGTGTGATGAAAGGAAAGAAATATTACTCTGCAAATGCTATTCTAACTGCAGAAAGGAGAAAGACTGGAATGTAAAGCAAAACCTAGTAAAGCCTAATTAACAAGTCAATTCTACTTCTGCCAAAAACACTATGAAAACCATGTAAGAAATTCCATTACCTACTCAAGGAAGCAAACAACGTGTAACCATGCTATTTCTGGAAGTAAATAAGCAAAAAACATATTTTTGGATTTTTATGTGTTTTTATGTGAATTCAACATGCATCTAATTTATTGTAAGTGTGGCAGCAAACATGTGGCGTTAGAGGGCAGTTTTTAGCTTTGGAGCATGTAGGATGGTGTGGATGGGTCCTGGAAGGTCTTAGGTGGGCTTCTGGAGGCTTTTCCCACACTCAGCCTTTAAAAGAAAGCCTACATGAAAACTACAGGAGGACACAGGGAAACTACAGGAGGGAAATAGGAAAACTATAGGAGGCCTACAAGAGGAGGCCGAGAGCAATTTTCGTTTTTTTGAGGGTTTGAGAATGGGTGGAAAAGGTGGTTGAAGGTTGGGATGAGGTGTTAAGGTGCCTAAGGTCTACCATGAACCACCAGGAGAGAGAAAGATGATTGGGTTTGCTCAAGGAGAGAGGAAGAATTTCTATGTAAAATAAAGGAAACTAGCGCAGAATTGAGGTGAGGTTTGGGAGACCTATAGGGCATGGGTTAGATGGAGGGAATGATTTCTGGTAAGTTAGCCTACTATTGGAAGAGACCTACTACATAGAAACTAACACTCAACCAATAAAATCAAGTAGCAAATGAAATGAGTGCATCCTAGGAAAACAAAGTTTTGCAAAAAAATGGTCTAAACTATGATGTATGAAAGGAAATGCTGAGAAATGTTGCAAGAAAGGAAAGCATGAAAGAGGAATATAGTAAATCAAGAAGTGAACATGATAAAGGAGATCTAAAGCAAAGCAAAACTGGACTATCAACCTACTAAAGAGTTGCAAATACTAGAAGTCCCAGGAATGAGGAAAATTTGTGTTTTTGGGGCAGCAAGAGGGTCTTTGCCTCAAATCATGGTCCCAGAGGGAGGAAGAGAGGCCAAGGCACTACTTCTAACCTTTTGAATCTTTTCTAATCTCTGCTTAAACTGCTACAAAAACTACAAATGGAAGCAAGCTACTAAATCATCAAAAGCAACCTATTCTTAACCATAAAAGAAATACATCTAACAGAGAACTAATCTACAAACTGAAGTAAAGCATACAAATACAAGTAAAGAGAAGCTTGGCTGCTTGTATTGGGCCTTAAACCAAGAGCTTCATCCCTTGAGGTAACTCAGTGCTAGCTCAAAAAGGATTCCATCTTCATTATAAAAAAAATAGCAAGATTACATGAAACTATCACAAAATAATAAGCTCGAAATTTGAGCAGAGTTTACACAAGACAAAAAATCTGACCCTAGTGAGGCACTAGGCCTCTCTACTTATACATCTGAAGCTACCAATAGCTTCCTTAAAATCAGGAAGGCTTGGCTCCCAAAACTCAAGATAACTCTCAATCATCTTCCACTTGCTCAGTTGCCTTCTAGTGCATGATTCAACTGCTTGTACTCCGAGCTGAATGAAGGGGAATTCGAAGTGAGGAGAAATAAATTAGGGGGATTCCCTCCTATAAGTCATCTCCTTTATCTACTTCGAGCTATTGCTATAGTTTGGCCACTAGATCCTTGACTTTGACCTCGAAATCCATCAATAATCTGTATTAAATACATGTTAGACCAGATGGCATAATAACTAACTCAACTCGCCCTATAAGCATAAATATAATCAAAAAATCATACAATAAGCTAAGAGAATGGTTGATTTGACTAGGTTAGGAGGTAAAATGAGCCCATTTAATTACCCATTTATGAGGCTCATCAATTATATCGAATATCCCAATCCTTGTTTTAAATTCACCTCCTCCCCCACCTCCAATTATGGTTGCCCGATATGCACCCCTTGTTTTTCCTCAAAATCCTGGTGCCATAACCCCTGATTATCAAAACAAAATACCTTTCTTCGATGGCACTCAAACTATTACAGCTCAACAACACATATACAAGATGAATTATTTCTTTGACCTCCATGAAGTTGAAATCAAAGATGTGATGATGAGGTTGTTTTTACAAATATTTGGAGGAGGAGTTCGGAAATGGTTCAAAGCCCTACCATAATCTTCTATCACTAATCTACCTGCTCTTCAGAGGCATTTCCTAGATCGGTGGGAGGTGAAGAATAATCCCGTTCAAATTTCTTCTGAATATGAGAACATCAAAAGAAATGTTGGCGAAAGTGTGCAAGCTATTGTGTGAGATTCAATGTAGTGTACAATGCTATCCCTGCAAATATCAAACCACCAGAGGGATTGGATTTGCTTAAGTTTCAAGATGGATTTGATGCCAATATGAAATATCTGTTGCATGAACATGATCCTACAACTCTAGAAGACATGCAAAATAATGATGTGAGCGTAGAAGTGAACTTGCTAGCCAAAAGAGCAAGAATGACATCAGAGAAGAGAGTGATCGTGAAATAAGAAGCATCTACTTTAGATGTAAAAATGGATACATTGATTTGAACAATGGAAAGGATGGTTGACCAGTTGTCCATCACAGACAACCCTAAATCGCAGATCCGGAACCCAAATGTTAGAGGGCAACCGGAACCCAAACTTTAGAGGGCAGCAACAACCCCAATTCCGAATCAAGAAAAGAGAGAAAAAAGCACCGAAACAACCAGCACAACAACAACAACAAATCAAAACTCCATTACAACAGAATTATGTTCAAGGAATTGAAGACGAAGAGGAGGAAGATCTAATAATTGAAACAAATCACTTATTCATTGTAGATGGTATGTCTATATTTCTGACCGAATATGAGGAGTATACAGAAGGTTCCGAAATTCTAAAGGATGATGACTACGTGTTAGCAAATGATGTTGTTTTAGAGACAAAATCTAATGATTATCAGCGTGGTTACATGAATGCTTTGAGTGCACAGCAGAAACAATATTCTTTGAGGCGTAGAGATGTACCGGTCAGTCCTATTCAGAAGAGGAAGGATGTTCAGTCAAAGAATGATCTCTCAAAAAATCAAAAAAAGGAAAGGAGCATGCCGATTAGAATCCTATCAAGGTAAATCAGCCATCAACAAGTACAACTACAAAAGAGAAAGACAATTAGAAAAAGGATACTGTAACGAAGGAGCAAATAGATAAGAGGGACATCAGTGTCAAAGAAGTAGAAAAAGTCACATCTTTTAATTTAGAAAGTGAAATTGATAAATTGAAAGTTTCCATTCCTTTGACCGAGAATGTTAAGAATAGCCATTACAAACACCATGTGTCTAGAATACTGCAAATTGATCTTTTGGCCATAGAAAATTTTAGGGGCAAATGTTCGCCCTTTGGCGAAATTAAGGGGTTTTAAATTTTTAGTGGGCGAATATTTTGTATCATAGTACTTTTTTACA
>APFE030370992.1:88994-120526 GCA_000404065.3 Pinus taeda | reverse complement strand
ACAATTATCCTCTTCCTAAGATGGACCACATTCTACAAAGAGTAGTTGGTGCATCACATATGTCACTACTAGATGGCTACTTAGGTTAGAATCAAATTTTGGTGCATGAAAAAGACCAAGACAAAATTGACTTCACAACACCATGGGGGTCTTTTCAGTATGCAAGAATGCCATTTCGGCTGAAGAATGTCGGGGCCACTTTTTAGCATGCCATGAATAAAGCTTTCGCTAACAAGAAGGATATTTTCTTAGTGGTTTAATTAGATGACTTGACAATATTTTCTGGTTCTAATGATGAGCATCTACACCACCTGAGGATTGTTTTTCAGAAATACAAGGAGTTCGAGATTTCTTTAAATCCAAAGAAGAGTCTTTTTTCCATGGAGGAAGGTAAGCTCCTTGGTCATATAATTTCCAAAGATGGTATTCGCATTGATCCTTCTAGGGTGGAGGAAATTCAACAAATAGACTTTCCCCGCAACAAAAAGGAGATCGAAGCCTTTAACGGTAAGATGAACATCTTACACAGATTTATACCAAATTTGGTTGAGAATTTGCATGAGTTAACTAATATGTGAAGAAGGACAACACTGTGAAATGGACCGAAGATGCCATGAAATCTTTCAACTTGGTAAAGCTTGCTTTGACCACAGCCCCTGTTTTGATCAGTCCTAATTATACTCATGACTTTATTATATTTTCATTTGCATCTGAGCACAATTTGGCTATGGTGTTGATGCAAAAGAATGATCAGGTGGAGAAACCCATTACATTTTTTATTCAGACTATCAGAGATGTTTCTCTTCACTATAAGATCATTGAGAAACAAGCTTTGTCTCTTATAAAGGCATTGAAGGATTTTTGAGTTTACATTTTGCATTCGCATACCATAGCATATGATCCCAATGCGGCTGCCAAAGATGTCCTCATGCAAACTGATCCAGAAGGAAGAAGAAGTAAGTGGATAGCAGCAATTTTAGAGTATGATCTTGAGATTAAGCCCACAAAATTAATCAAAGGTTAAGGCTTGGCAAAACTCATGGCTGAGTCGAATCTTCATGCTCTGGACATAAATCTTATTGCAGTAATGTCAGATGACGAAGATGGTAGCACACTTATTCAGGTATCATAAATGTTTCTCAACTCACCTTGGTATTCAGATATAGTATATGTTATTTAGCATATTTCTCCTCCTTCTAGAATGTCGAAAAGTAAAGGTAGATCACTAAAACTAAAGTCTACAAAATTCTACATTTTAGACAATGCTCTCTATTGGAAAGATTTGGGAGGGGTTCTTCTTAATTGTTTGGTTGAAAATGAAGCTCAATAGGTAATGAATGATTTTCATAGAGGTGATTGTGGGGGTCACTTGTTTTGGAAAATAACAACTAATAAAATCTTGAGAGCATGATATTATTTCCATCTATGTTTTTAGATTTATATAAAACAGTAATGAGCTGCCACGAATGTCAAGTTTTTCAGGGAAAAAGGAATTTTCTTCCTCTTCCTTTGAAGCCAGTTGTAGTCAATGTGCCTTTCTAGTAGTGAGGGCTTGATTTCATAGGAGAAATTCATCCTACATCATCAGCACAACACTGATGTATTTTGAAAGTTATCGATTACTTCACCAAATGGATTGAAGCCATTCCAACAAGGCAAGCTATGAACACAGTAATTATTCAGTTTTTAGAGTCTAATATCTTGTTTCATTTTGGTTTCCCTCACAATATTATTACAGATAATGCAGCAGCATTTAAGTTGAAGAATATGGTTGAGTTCTGCAAAAATACAACATCACATTGGGTCGTTCCACGACATACTATCTGCAAGGAAATGGGCTAGCCGAGTCTTCAAATAAATCCTTGGTAAACATTATTAAGAAGATATTGGAGGCAAATAAAAAGAATTGGCATCGAAATTTTGTCAATGCTTTGTTGGCTGATAGAGTGACCAGTAAGAAATCAATAGGTATGTCGCCTTTTGAATTGGTTTATGGTACTGATACAGTGTTTCCTACATCCCTTGTAGTCCTATCATGAGATTATTGCAAGAGGCCGATAGTGAAGAAGATGACATTCAACATCGGATAAATCAAATGATTCACCTTCAACAAACAAGGGAAGAGGTTTCTCAAAATACTTTTCAGCTGCAAGAGAAGATAAAGAAAATTTATGACCACAAAACCAAGGCAGAAAATTTTGAGCTGGAAGATGTAGTTCTGTGATGGGATGCGCGAAATGAAGAAAATGGGAAACATGGTATGTTTGAAAATCTATGAAAAGGACCTTAGAAAATCTCAGCCTATCGAGGACAGAATGAATTTTTATTAAATGAAATGGATGGTAAGGAATGCTCAGGAGGACGAGTGAATGGTAGGCTCCTAAAACACTATTATTTCTAATGCAGCTTATTGAAGTTGATTCATTGTCATTGTATATACCAATTTTATTTTCTTACAAGATTTGAAGTACAATGTCATTTGAGCTTGGGGCCCGAAGTGAAGGCTATAAAGCTTAAATACTTTGTATTGTGTTTAGTTGGTTTTTGAGACATTCAAGAGTCTGTTATGAGTCATTTTTCAGTTCGTATCTAGTCATTTTTTAGAAATTTCAAAAAGCTTTTAGTCTTTCATTTGTTTGACTTTATTGGCCCAATGAGCTAGGGACTTGGTCTACCGTGTTCTTGACACCTACAAGGAGTTGCCATCCCCAATAAGGCCAATGTTAGTGTCAATATATGTATAATTCCATCAAGAATTAAATATGCTCTTTGCCTTTTCATTTTAGGCGTCTCATACTGAATTTTTTATCATACCACTAGGTCATGCAAAAAATGTTCCACTAATGGTTGTCTTCTTCTCAAAAAATCAAATTTCCCCTTATGATGTACATTTGCTGACCTATGTCCGAGTTCCATTTAGTTATGGTTTCAGTTGTATTATTTTTAGAGTCAAGGCATTTATGTTTCCATTAGGTCTTAGGGTTCATTTCCAAGGTCTTTCCATTAGGTCTTAGGGTCCATTTCCAAGGTCAAAAGCATAGTTTTCAGTGTAAAAAAGAGAAACAAAGGTAGGAGGAAGACCAATAACCAAATAGTGATTGGTAGCAAGTCATGGTTATTGTACAAAGTTCTTATTTCACTGATGTAATTTTCATCTCAAAAACATGTTTTTTAGTTGAAAACGGAGTATTTTAGTTTGTTTATATTTTTTTGATTTAATTCAAGTCATTTTATGTAATAATTGTTCGCATAAATTGCCCAAGCATCTATCCTTGCTACAATAAATGAGCCATTATAGAAATCAGCTCAATCAAAGAATCATCCACTTGAAAAGAGGCAAAGAAAGAGAAGCATCAGACAGAGATTTGAAAACAAAATAAAAGTTCCAAACAAAAATTATAAAGTGGGTTTTTTCTAAGGAAAAATCAAAATCATCCTCTATATAAAATTTCAAAAGAATTTTTCAAAATTCATTAGTTCTTTTCCACCCTAAGCTCTCCTTGGAAAAGAGGAGATTAAGTGAAGGTTGAAAAAATCATAAGGGCACATTTTCTGAGGGCGTTGCATGCTGGGTGTTTGTCCATCCGAACCAGAATAAAATTCAATGGCGCTGTGCGCTTGTGCGGTGAAGGGTGTGCTTGCTGAGAACGTTGCACGTTGGCATTTGATGTTTCACGTTTTGACAGAGGAGCATGGGAAGCCCTAGGAGCGCAAAAAAACCACTTCCTTGGTTTTCTTAAGCCACAAAAGCTTCAACTACCTACATACAACAAGTAAGTGGCTTGATATCTCTTTTTCTCCATCAATTAACCAAATTTCCATCCTAAATTTTGAAACCCTAGCAAAGCTCCCTTGCATGATTCCAAAATCAACTCTTTGATCAGAGTTACAGTACTTCTTATACTTTTTCACCTTACAATCGTCGTGATTGTATTTCACTCCACCTCCTCACTATTTCACTCATCTTCACATATATATTAGTCCCTCAAGTTTTCACCTATAAAGCATGGTAGAATACAGTAGTTCAGAAGAAGGGAAAGACAGCCCAGGAGGCCAGCTAAGAAAGGAGGGAGAATTATCAGATTTGAGCCCACTAATACAACAAAACTTATGGCATCACCACTGTTGGCTTGTTTGAGCCTAACCTAGGTTCAGAGGTGATTTAGCCAAACAAATCCTGGTGTTATTGGCCCTCTCGGAAATAGTCCAAAGAGTGCGAGCTGATGTCTCACCCGAAGTAGTATGGGGGGGTGCTAGAACGAGGTTTCTGCACCATGGAGAAGTCTGATGGTTTCAAGTGGTCTGCGGTTTAACCCGGCGCGCACGTTGCTACACAAACTTACCCATACTTCGCAGCTTGAGATTCTTCCTTCGCGCAACCCTACTTGGGGGTCAAACAATTTTATTACCCAAGTCCTTACTAGTAACCCGATATTAATTGATTAACTTAGCTTATTTGTATTCTTTCCGTTATACTTAAAAATATTCTCAATTCATACAAGTGCACGCAGTAAATAAACAATATAATTGCAAATGATATCAGACATAAAATAACTCAGAAAAGATACATGGAATTTAGATAAAACTTCTCTTTATTAATCTCTTCTCTGGTTACAACCTCAAATCTACCTTGCGCACTCAGCTGCAAGGGTCCGCGCACTCAGCTGCAAACTTTTCTAGTCCTCTATGCACTCAGTTGTAGAGCCTCTTCCTACTACTACAAACCAAGACACACTCAAACTTCTTCTACGCTTTGCTATATCCTTCTATCCATAATATTATATCTTCTTATATGATGATATCTTTACAACTTAGAGCCTCGCTCTATTTATACAATCCTATGGTTCATGGACCATGGGTAAGCGACGTTACATTCAAACTTACGGCGAGTAGCCCTAAGACTCTAACATACATTTTTCACCCACAATTCCCAGAGCTTTACAATAATATCACTCAAAACTTGGGCTTTGAGCCCCAAAACATGATTTGGGGGGATTCCATGCCCAACATTCCACCAACACAAACATCGTGACTTGCCCTCGAGTCACTCTATCTGTGCGACGATCTTGGCATGGAGTCCCACCAACGGGTCTCAAACGGTCCTGATGTCTGCAGCGCACTGAGCTGCTGCTTGTTGAATCTGTTGCATCCGTTCTTCTGAGACCTCTCTTGCAAGCATGTTATCCTGCATCTATGCATGCATCCCTTGAATGTATGCAAGATTCCCTTCAATGTTCGTTGTGATCATGAAGGCCTCGTCAATCCATGGTTGAACGTGTACTTTGACAACTGCTTCATTATGGCATGCCACGTCCACCTGCTCCTTTAATGCCTTGGCTTGCTACATACTCGCAAGCCATTGAGTGAGGAATATTGTTTGCACAGTTCCTCTAATAATGTCGTTCTGTTGCTGGAGTTAGCGCACCTCTATCTCCATCCACTGGATGTTGGGGTCCTCCTGCAAAGTCGTGAGGACCTCAAGTTCCTATTCCATCATGTTGGTGCATTCGTGCACTGCACCTCCAATTTCTTCTAACCCTGCTGTGATAATGCCAGAACCATGTTCTCAGACTTTCACGGGAGTAGAAGGCTGCGACTTTAACCACAGCTCGGTGATTTGAAGATTCAGCTCCAGCTAAAACTTTGTCATCTCTTCTTTGGCCTCACGCACTCTAGTTGCCAAACTGTGGATCCACACTTCTACCAGTAGATCTGCTATGATGGCTAGCTCTGGGAAACATCGGCAAGCGTCATCTACCATCTGTACCAACTGTTGATTCTGCGATACCAATTCATCACACTGTAAGCTGAGATGTTCTATGATTATTTTCTTCTCGCTAAGAACTTGGATCGTGCGGCTCTCCTTGGCACGCAGCTCTGTCATTATCCCATCCTCCAACTGATATAGCTTTTTTGGGGAAGGGCAGCTAGATTGAGTCCAAGTCCTTTCATCATGCTAATCGAAAACTAATCCATTGCATTGGACAACACTATAGCTCCCTCTCACAACACTATTGTGTTTTACATCCTTGCACGCAACATCTACTTTGTTGTTGAAGTTCCTATTGTGACGTGTGTGGATAGGGTACCTTCCTGAGGGGATCACACCTGTAACTGCTGCAGCTGCGCCTTGAGAGCCCCCAACACAATCTAATGCTCTTGCATGAACTCCTAAACTGCTTCACCAGTGACATTGCAGACCATCTAGACGATGTCATGGAGATCACCTTCGGTTAAAGTGATCAAGTCAATGGCCAACTTCGAAGCCTTAAACTTCTTCCTTGGGCCTGACCTCTCTGCAATGTGTGGGTGTTTAAATTGTGTGGACATGGCCCCTGGGTCCATGCTCCCTTCTACTGTTTCTGTTTCCTCAGCCTCCTTCCCTGAGGACATTTCTTCGCCCTTGTATGCCTGCGTTGTTGCTGCCTCTGCTTCCTGCGCTGCTGCTGCTGCTTCTCGCGCTGCCCTTACCTCCACTGTTGCTTTTTAATTCCACCTTTTCTCTACTAATTGAGTGATGTGTGGATTAGCATTATCTTTTTCTTTTGGGTTTCCGCCTTCTCTAGTTCTGCCAGGTCTAGAGCATGCCATTCAAGAGGCCATGTCGCTGAGATAGTAAAAATCGCGTCATCAGTGGCTACAAATGGTAGGTTCATCCACTACTGCATCGGATCCTTTTGTTCCCTAATATAAATGTTGTGAATGTTAGCTTTGAAGTCTACAAAACTCTGCAAACTATTATGCACCGTAGGTGATAGGCATGGCCTCCGATTGATCCACATCTGGATTCTCACCTCCATGAGCACCCATAAAAATTTGGTGTCGCGAATCCACTTCGCATCCTTTGTGGCCCAGAACGAAGTGTACTTCACGGCCTCTGGTAACTCTCTGCCAATGTTGGGGAACTGATTATCATTCGATAGCTCTCCCGCTACTAGAAATATGGATAATAGCAACCACATGTAGTGGAAAGTTTTACCCTACTCCTGGGCTTCGCGATAGTTTGTCAAAAATTCCTCGCAAAGGAATTCAAACTAGTTAAGTTGGACCCCCTCCATGAACTATTGGGCCAACGTGACCACTGATGCTGGTACCTCATCAACACGACACTTTCTCGTAATCTTACCGGCCAGGAGTTTAGTTGCTATGCGTAGCCCTTTGTCCTTGATGTTGGAGATGGCATAGCCCCTCTTCTTCTTCTCCAGCTTATATTTTGCCTTCATGGCTTCTGCAAGAGCCAAATCACTACCTTTTCTAGCTATAGTCGTGGGGTCCTTTCCTTTATAGGGGAGCCAAGAGATGTGGTGAATGAGGTCTGTCGCAACGAGAATAGGCTCCTCTAGCCATAGATACCCATCATGCACTAGGCAGAGCAGCTACCTGATGACAAAAATGGTGATGGGTGAACGATAGAAATGTGGTATCCATAATAAGTGCAGCAACCTGACCTTTTCCACACCACGCAGGCATTTCCGTGGCTCTAATGCTATCACCACCCCCTCGGTGTTCTACTTCCTTAAGTTCCTAGTCTCTAGGTGTGAGAATTTCTCACTGTCCGCAAGGTCCCAGTCTTCAAATTTCATGGTTGGCATGTGGCCTAGCTGCATGCCCTCAAATACAATACCAGCGGAGAGGAGCGAGGTCTGGAGTGAACTCTTTGTTTCTTCCAGGTCTTTCGGCACTTTGGTTTTCCCTTTCCACTGAGGGCCATATGTGGGTAGTATTGTTGCAGAGCGCAACGGTTGGATATCCTCCTCCACGTCCTCTTCTTCTTCTATTTTTATTGTGATTGCTTTCCCCTTCTCTTCCATGGATAGTTTGTTGTGCTGCGGATTCCTCGAGGACATGCGTACTAGACCCACTAAATTTTATCCTTCTTAGGCCTCGGTGTTCGCAGTGATTTGGGGAATTTTGTCACCACCCCAGTGCCTTCTAGAACATCCTCCAGCATTTGTATCTGCACAGCAGCAATTACCTCTTCAATCCCCAACCCATCCTTAGTGGTCGTCATCATCTCTAGGCGGTATTCTGTCTCTCGCGAACTTAGGGGCTCAATTATCACTCGACTCTCAATTCTCTATTCTCTGCTCAAGCGCTCAGTTCTCAAATGAGAAAGAGTTGTTCAATGGCCACCCCTTTGAGTTTTATAGTGCCTTTAGAATTTGAATTTGACCGTTCCCCCCAATTTCGAGCCATTAATGCTTTCTTGGCGGTATATTTTCCCAAATATTGCCCATAAATCGCATCTTAAATGCCCGTCGCTCACTCCACTTGGCCTCAAATCGAACATCCCATCATGAATAGTGACACCAACGGTTGCTTCCCAGTCAACCTGCGTGGGAAGGAAGCCCTCCATGCACAGTCGCAAACCCTGTGATGTTTGGATTTTGCGTGCATCTCCAATATCATGCAACTCCCAGGTAGAATATTTTATAGTCCTGCGCTCTATTTCAACTGCCTAGAGTGCTAAGATTGTTTTTCCTATGGCTAGTCAGGTGGTTGCACCACCTGTGTGGGGCTCCATCCCATCCTCCACCATGATTCACAGAGAATCCCCATCCTCCATTGTGGTCATTGGCATCCCACACTTTACTATTTGCAACATGCTACCCTGGTCACTTCGTTTGGCCATATGTGGTCCAAGCCAAGGCATCAGACTAACCAATACACAATGATAGTTTTCCAATTTTTCAGTATGATTGTATGCACCTTCCCTTTCCATCCTTGGGTTTTCAACGAGAAATGTTTCCTTTATTTCATTTTCCAGCTTCTAGACCTCTACATCCATTAAAGAACTTTTCTCTCTTATCCATACCTAGTCTTTTTCAAGTTCGCAAACTCTAAAGTTTCCCCATTAGATTTCTTCCTCAAGTCTTATATGTTCTATTTCATGTAGCTGTGTCATTGCTTCATTCCAGTTTGCACGGGCTGTCGTGTCTACAGGTGTTGTTATGTATAGACTCAGTTTCGCATGCTCCACAGGGACTACATCCCCTTCTTCGTACTCCAACTTCAGAAGTGCTTACATGGTGAGAGTTTTGCACATGGTCCTATAAGCCCATGCAACCGCTGGTATGTGCAGGTCCCAGTCGGTGTGTCTCACATGGTGGACCCTATTCATCACTTCACACACTTTGTTAAAGGCTTCCTCGTCTATGGTTTTTGGTGTGATAGGTTTTATCATAATTCATCATTCGCACACTTGTCTTGTCTGCCTCTACCTGTGGTTCCTATTTCCTATTGTGAGAGCGGTGTGCGTTTCTGCGGGCTATGTACCATATGTATGTACCAATCTAGAAAGGTGGGATCACAGGCTATTTCACCAATCATACCTAGCTTACATCCTCATCTGAGGCTTCCTAAATCATAAGCGCATCCTCTTTCTGCATTTGCGCCAGTCCCCAAAACTTTGCTAGTGCGTACCCCACCACTTTGCGAGCATAGCACGCAGTGCCCATTTCAGAGCATCAAAACGTTGCTATTTTGGCACTTCTCTTTCAAATTTGTTTAGGAATTCATCCACCACTGTCAACCCGTCATACATAGGCAGATCTCTTACCTCAGTTTTCACGCAGCGCAGTGATCTTACCATCATGTTGCAATTGAGTGTGGTTACCTCATGTAGCCAGTTCTGCCATCGTTCTATTTCTTCGTCTGAATGCGAAGTGCAAGAGCTTTCACGTTCCCATGAAATCCTACCATATGCTATTGGATTCGCCCAATCCTTCTCTCACACAGTTATCTTGTAAATACAGTCGCTATCATCATCACTATCATCGTCGTGCACAGGTTCTGTGTAGGACGCTCCTTCCGCAGGGTCTAGTGGTACCACTACGTGCAGTGAATTTTTCTCAAAAACCATTTTGTGCTTCTTTATATTTATCACTCCATTCATATCAATGGCCTAATATATTCCCAATAGTGTGGGATAAAGATTGTTGTCATGAACAATCTCTATCACTTTCAAATCTGCCAGCGCACTCGTACCCTCGATGTCTACCGTTATCCCCTCCAATCTCCCCATCGATAGGATCTTCTGTTGGTTTGCCATTCACAATTGAATAGGAGACCATTGTAACATGGGCCTGCCCATGAGCTCCCATGTCTAATTTAGTAGTACATTCACATCTAATCCTAGATCCAGAATCACTTGATTCGTTTCATATTCTCTGATTTATGGAGTCAGTCTCATTTCCCTTCTTTTTTGCAATGCATGCTTTTTGAATTTGCAGACTACGCGTGGTTCTCCTGACCCAACACACCTAGTGATCAGTTCCTATAGTCCTTTCACAGCCTTGGTGTCACATATTAGCTTCATACATGTCTTTAGAAAGGTAGTGAGCATTGAAGGATCCATCCCCAGTTCTAGTTTCTCCTTACTTCCTGAAGTGGAGGCCTGCATGAAGCTCTTCTTAGCTTCCATGAATGTCTCCTTCACGCGCTCCAAATCATACTCAGGTTCCTTTGTAGGAGCCTTGTGAAACCATGCACTTTCTTCAGGCTACTTACCTTTGTCATTTCCTATCGTGATACCAATTCGAAGCGAAATGTTTACATTTGGGTCTTCTTTGTGCATCTTAGACCTCATCATTTGTAGGTTCTATGTCAGGGGAGGTTGGACTACTCCTTTATCGCACGACCTCACTATCAGTGTAGGCAAGTCCTCTATCTCATGATCAAAATGGGTACAATATAAACATGATTCTCTCCTTGGATTTGTACAATTGCAGGCATAATGCCCTGTCCCTCTGCAATTGTAACAAATCAGCTGTCTGTGACCCCTTCTTGGTCCCATTCCACCTCGACCTTGTTCGCGCCCCTAAAATCTAGAGCGCGCCATCCCTGTATTTGGATCGAGGGCTCACATTTCTGTCTACACTCTGTAGGTAGGAGTCTGATCCATCATTATCTTGTAACTTTTGCAGGAGCGCTCATCATGGCCTACTAACCTGTAGAAATTACAAAACAACTGTTGGGACATCTGCATATACTTATGTAATATATGAAAATTATCCGTAGCATGTTTTCCTCCTAGCTAACAATTTGTGCACCATAGTGAATGTGCCACGCTCAGTCCTTCTTGTGCCTATGGTCTTAATGGCATTGGCCCTCCTCCCACCAAGTAATTCACGAAGACTGGGCAATGGTCCTTGTCATGCCCCTGGCCTTTGCATTTTATGCACCATACCTCCTCACATGCCTCTAGGAAAGTTGTCCTATCCTGTTTCAAGCTCTACATTTCCAGGCCAAGATCTTGTATTGGGGTCTCATGCAATCTCATTGCAACCTCCAAATCTTCAGCCTGAGTGGATAACTTCTGCTACAATAGCACTGTCCTCAAATGCGGTGTTAGTGACACTACAAACCATGCACGATGTTGTCCATCCATCAAGGTCATGTTGGCTTCGTGAATCATACTCTTCAGTCTCTGATCTAGATCCCATGGGGTCTCGCCTAGAAGCATCTCTATTTCCTTAAACTCGATAATCGACTGTGTCTCTGATTTTGGCCTGCTAAATTCCCTGCTCAGGGCATCCTAGATATCTGTGATCCCTACGTTTGGATGGTCATTAGAATGCTTAATGTACCATGTTAGTGCACGATCGTGCAACACACTTACCATTGTTTCCTTCTTTATATTGTCATCCATGACTCCTTGTGCTTCTCGTACAACCTCTACTACAAACCAAAATTGGTCCGGATCTTCGTTCCCTACTCCTCTAAATACTGGCAATTTTATCGCGCTCGCCATATTAAACTATGGTGGTAGTGGAAGTGGGGTGGGCGGAGATGGAGGCGACGATGGTGAAACTGATGGCAGTGTAGGTGGGGCTAGTATGCGTGGAATTTGCTAGCTTATCAAACTAATTGTGCTTCTTGGAGAGACTTTCACGTGCTCCTCCTCACTTTCCCGCCGAGGAAAATCAAGGGGCTATTTTCTATTTCTATGCTACCTTTGTTTCTATATATCCTCCCACTTCGCATAGCCCCAAACATCAATTTTTTCACATAACCCGCTTTTCACACAATAGCATTTTAATCCAAGTGTTCAATGACTTAGTAAGTACCTCATGGTCCTTTGATGAAGTGTCATTCTGCCTCACTATAGCTGGCTGTCGTATCTACCGCGAACTCGGTGATAAAGCCTCCTATAATTCAATCTTGCCAATGGTCCACAGTGCACATGATCTTACCTTCCAATACTTCTAGTCTTCACACCAATTCTGGAGTCCCCACAATCGGTTTGTCGAGCCTACACCTTCCCTAAATATATGCTAGCTTCGTGATCCACTCACATAATTCAAAGGGGAAGGATGCAAAGAAAATTTTGTGGATTTCCATATATAAGTAGTGCTCCAACCACTGTTCCTTTGACACTCACGGATTCCTATTTTCCAACATCATGAACTCGTGAATCTTTCTGTCCAACCACTCTTCAATTTATTTCTTTGTTGCATTTGAGTGAAACAACATCAGACATCCCTTATGCAAATCCCAGTCCTGGCAACGAAACCATTTGTTGGCTTGTTGGGGCCTGACCTAGGTTCAGAGGTGATTTAGCCAAACAAATCCCAGTACTACTGGCCCTTTCGGCAATAGTTCACAGAGTGTGGACTGAGGTCTTACCTGAAGTAGTATGCGAGGGTACTAGAACTAGGTTTCGACACCCTAGAGATGTCTAATGGTTTCAAGTGGTCGACAGTTTGACCCTGCACACATGTCACTACGCGCACTTACCTGTACTTCGCTGCCTAAGATGTTGCCTTCGTGTAGCTCTACTTAGGGGCTGAACAATGTTATTACCCAAGTCCTTACTAGTTTCCTAATATTAGTTGATTAACTTAGCTTATTTGTATGCTTTCAGTTATACCTAACAATATACTCAATTCATACAAGTGCAAATAGTAAATAAACAATATAATTGCAAATGATATCAGACATGTAATAACTCAGAACAGATACACAGAATTCAGATAAAAATTCTCTTTATTAACCTATTCTCTAGTTACAACCTCAACTCTACCCTGCGCACTCAGCTGCAAAGGTCCACGCACTCAGCTGTGGACTCTACTAGGTCTCTGCACACTCAGCTGCAAAGCCTCTTCATACTACTATGACCGAAGACACACTCAGACTCTTCTTCTCTGCTTCACTATCTCCTTCTATCCATCAGATTCTATCTTATTATATGATGATCTCTTTACAACTCAGAGCCTTGCTCTATTTATACAATGCCATGGTCCGTGGACCATGGGTAAGCCAACCTTACAGTCAAACTTAGGGCGAAAAACCCTATGACTCTAACATACATTTTGCGCCCGAAATTTGTGGAGCTTTACAATAATATCGCTCAACACTTGGGCTTTGAGCCCCAAAACATGTTGTGGGGGGATTCCATGCCCAACAACCACTTGTAGTATCATGTTTCAAGAACATGGGTTGTTTTGAATTTTGCCAAATGGTTGAAACAGTGAATTTTCATCAGTAGTTAACCAAGCAGTTCATCCTCAATTTGCAAAACAACCAGGTCACTTTAGTTGGGGTCACATTCACTATATCTCATGCCATCATATCACAGGCCACTGGAATTCCAAATGTAGGAGAGAAATGGTTCAAGCCGAAAAATTTGCATCATAGTTTTTATGAGCCATATCTTAAAACAAGGTTCAAAAATGATAAGAAAATAATTTTCCCTTTCTATTATCTTTTGGACAAGTATGTTCCATTGATGAATATCATCATGAGGTATTTCACATGTGAGGGTAGGTTTTCCAGACTATACTCATACCATATCAGGTTTCTCATGCACTTTACGAGGGAAAGAATGATCAGTTTGCCATATTACCTTTTCAGGAGTATTGACAAGATGGCATACATTTCTTAGAAAAGGGATCCAACTCATCAAATGCATAGTATTTTCAATCATTATCTTATCAAAATGATAGTCCTCCATCACTTAGATCAACTAGCCATTATCTGGGAGACCTTCATAGCTAATGAAATATTCAATGAACCACCTACTCAACAAGCTCCCTGCATTCCTCCATCATCCTCCACTCATCCATCTACTTCTTCGCATCCACCATAGCCTACCTATCACTCATCCTCAACAGGTCATTCTTTACCAAACACCTCCACACCATCTACATCACCATTTCATGTAGCCATTCTTTCACCCAGTAGAGATGATGACAGTGATGAGGAGCATGATGAGCATGATGACAGTGAAGGACATGATGTACACACTGAGCATGGTCAGAGTAGTATACAACATAGGAACAATTTGCAGCCATTTTCTTTCACCTATCAGAGGGGAAAGAGGCATGTGTTTACCCCACAAAAAGTGGGAGGGGCCTTGCCTTCGTCATCAGCATTACCGGTTAAAGGAAAGGACAAAATGGTAGAGGAAGCAAAGGTCAAATAGCAGCATGAAGAACATGACACTGAAAAGCAGTCTCTCCTTGTGGACACTAGTGATGAGGAGGGAATCAAACCTTCTCAAGCTACCTTGACAGCAAAGGATGCCAAAATCAGGGAGCTTGACGTCAATTTAAAAACATCCCAATATGTTATCTCCTTTTATGAGCAAGAGAAAAAGTAGCTAGAAGTTAAGCAGGAGTTGATGAAAATCAAGTACATCAACGCAAAAAGGGAAACTGAGAAAGCCAAATTTCAGCTTGATGAGGCTTATGGAGACTATGGAGAGTCAGATGATGAATAGGGAAAAAGCAAAAGTCCAATAACAAGATGATTGAAAAAGGCCTTAGAGTTTGAAAGACAAAAAGAGGGAGAATTGGAAGAGAAACTCACTCTAGATGAGCAATTGGTCAAGGACATAGTTGAAAATAGAGAATCTTGGCTTGAGAAAGTGATCACACACTTGGATACCCTCTTGGACAAAGCAAACAAATATGTTGAGTTACAAAGGAATATGACCAACTATTATGCAAGGAGAAATCAAGTGGCAAGAAGCAAGCTCAAAAGAGCTCATGAGAAAATTGACAAATTGACCAAGCAAGAGGAGAGGAGGAGACTTGACATGCCTGTTGAGGCATACCTACATGCCTCTAATATTTTATCGGACATAAAAACACATTTTTTGCATGATAGACCATTTTTTAGTTCCAAGGAAGTTGTTGTGCTTTTCAGTCCATTTTTTTCATAGTCATGAAAGGCAAACGCGCACCGCCATGGGCATTGCTCTCTTTTTTGGGGCATCCAATGAGGAAATGGTTAGCATTTTTAGATTCATAGTGATGAGTACATGCACCCTATGCATTTTCTAATGTTTTGGAGTAGAACTGGTTCACCAAAAGGGCCACAAACCTTCAGAAAATGACCTTTTTGCCCTGTTTTTGACCTGGGCGCTACGCGCTAAGAAGTGTTGGGAGAATTGAATTTTGATAGGGAGAATGAATACCAAATGCAAAAATTTAAGATGTTCTGGAAAGTAGATAGGAAAAAAATCCAAACAAGCTATTGTGGGCCCAATTTGGACATTGAAAAGGTCTCCAAAAGTGTGGCAGAGCTTGGAGGGCGCGCCTGGCATTGGCGCTGCGTGCCTAGCACTGGTACTGCACATTTGATAGTTTGTCTAGATTTTTACTGTTTCATCCTAGTTTTCACTTTCACCTTGGAAAATCATGATTTTATCCTTTTAATTGATCATTTGTATGCAATTATGATGCTTCTAGAGCTTACCATGGTAGATTCATTAGGTAAAACAAATTTATGAAGTGTAATGTATCAGTTTGTTTGAATTAGGGATGAGTCACTTTGACCACCCTATTTTCCTGTTAGTAGTTCAGATCTTGTTGGAAACAACTCCTCCTCTCATGGATTCGACTCCCTGAGCTTAGGATGAGTTTTTTGGGGTCTATATGATGCTTTTCCTTAGTCGTTGTAATGGTTGGACTCAGTTGGAGGTTTATGCTTTGAGTAGAGATCTTTTTGTATCAGTTTTCAACAGGAGATTAATGAAAAGTTGCAACTATTTCTTTGGGATCCATGTGGTATGAATTTTAGTTTAGTTTTCTCTATTGTGATCATATGTTAAAATGGATTTTGTAATTCATCAACCATTTCATTGCTTTTAGGTGGATGTTTTCAAGTTGATAGGCAAAACCCATAATTTTTATGCTCTGTTTTGGGGAAATATTCATAGTTTGTGTTTTCTTTAGTTGAGGAAGGATCCATGTCACTTAAATGCTCTTTCTAGCTCCTCACCTATCTTGAATCACCTCACCCATCAAACCTTAGAATGTTAAGCCTTGTTCCTACCTTGCCCCATCGAACACCCTGCAATTTTGACCTAATTTCCTTGACCTAACTGTTTGGCTCCTGCTGATCCAACAAAACCCTTCTAAATCAAATCAAAACCCTGTGCTACTATACCTGGCCTAATATTAGTTTCTTTATCCAGTAATTTTGGTTGAGATCCTTATGGAGAGAACCCTCTCCTGGCCTAGTAGGGCTAGCTACTTGGCTAAGCATTCTTTGTGGTTACCCCGGAATTGGCTTATTCAGCCTAAGGTTCATTCTAGGTGCTAACAGGTAAGATTCTTATTTTGGACATGAATCTATCGATGACTTGGGACCTAATGTTATTCCTTGGATTGATCATAGAAGATCATATAGCTTGATGTTATTGATCCTTGTTTTGGGATAATTGGTTAAGGATATAGTTTCAACTTGGTCATCTGGAAATATTAAGAAGTCTTGTAACTTAAGATGAGCATCCTAAGAATCTTTAGATTCTCAGGTTTTCTCTTTATCAAAAAAATAGATTTAGTTTTCTTATGTTCTACAATGATAACATAAAGACTAGGAATTGAACCTCGAGAGAGGTTTTTCAACTGTAATATTTTTAACATAAGTTGTGAACTTGAGAAGACATTGATTGTAATCGATCTTCTATAATCCAATGAAAGATTTTATTATCCATAGTAAATTTCTTATGTTGATTCCTTTGATAAGGTAGTCCGATTCCGATGATTTCGGCCCAATTATAGAAGTAATGTTGTCTTCATATGTATCATTAAATCCATGTTTTGCTCTTTTGCTTCAATTATTTACTTTCTTAGTCGTTTTCAATTTACAATTCCCTGTAAGTTAACTAATTTTCAAATTGGATGTTATGTTTTACATAGAAATTATAGTTGGTTGTTGCAGAGTGGATTTACTTTATCCAATTCATTTGGGGTTGTTGTTACTTTATTGTTTTTTCTTTTACATTATCCTAGGATTGTTGGAAATAATAGTGAGAGGGGGGTAAATCAGTATTTTCAGATCTATAATTTTATTTCCCAAATAGATTTATATAGACTACTTCATCTAAGTGAAATAGCACCAGGGTATGTGCATAGAGCTTTTATCTTTAACCAATATATTAGAGATTTATTAGACAGTGCAGTAAAAGCAGAATAAAGCATCACACATAAGCAACACACATGAACACCAAGATATAAGGTTGAAAACCAATGTGGGTAAAAACCACCTGTTGTTGTCATCTCTATCTTCTTTTAATAATAAGAAAACATGTTTACAATCTTGTATTGGTGCAGACTCATACCAGTACACAGGCACCCACCTGCAAAAGGCTACAACCTTCTCTCGTTCTCCAGCTACTACTGGAAGGGAGCTACAACCCCCTAGCTCTTGTACTAGCCAACATTTTTACTAGTACGTAGGTGCTAGCCTACAGAAAACTCCACTCTTCCACCAGAGACCACTTTTCATGAATTTTTAGACTAGATACTCTTGTAACACAACACCACAATCTGAAGGCCACACTTCATCCAATTTTCATACTAGACCCATCAACAACATTTAAACTTAGAAAATCATAGTTGCAATACAACCATCAAATACATCTGCATCAACCAATCACTGAAACTCAATCATCACTTTCTGAATCAACCGCAACTAAATCAATCAATCTCTGACAACAGATTATCACTGAAGCAAATCAAAATCAATCAATCTGATAATTCATAACACTGTTACCAGAGTTTAGTCATCAGAAAAGAACCCAGAACTTTGCAACAACAAATAGAGGCTACTGAAACTTTAAACATCATGCTTAATAAGTTATATGCTACTTCCATGTGTTGAACAACTGTGTATATGCACTTTTACCGAAGTGAACCAGTGTATAGATCTGCAAATTCCAATTTATGATGTATATGCTACTTTGATATGTTGAACTAGTGTGCATATGCTCTTTTACTAAATCGAACCTGCGTACATATATATAAATGCTAACTTAAAACATCACAACTATCCTAGACTTCAGACATTCCCAGATCATCACATTTATAGAATAAAACACGCATCAGTATTCAGATCTAGGTTGATCAAGATCAAACCAAATAATGAGATACTTTTAATCCTTTATGATCTTGGTGCATTAAACTTCATCAGCCATATAGGTGCCTCCTTAGATCAGATCAAGCAAACCATCAGAAGCTCATTAACCTGCATATACGATCCAACACCTCATAAGATATTCAAAATACTTGCACACCTAGCCTAATAATCTTCTCCTCCTTATATAGTTTTAGGCCTTTCTCAATACCATGGAACAAAACTATGTAGGACCAAACCTTGGACCAGATACCTCGAACCAATTATCTTGGGTCAAATACCTTTGACCAAGAAATACCTTGGACCAAAAACTTTGTTTTTCCAAGATATACGCGCTTTTCCTTCTGTGAAAGTGCGTGTGTGTACGTATACGCTCATTTTGTTCAGTAACCCTGCGTGTATATGCAACTTGGATAAGGTGAACCTACGTATACCTATCTTTCTTCATTCTTTGTAGTCTGATCTATAATTCTTTGACTTGTTGCACTATGAGCTTTCATCTGAGTGAGTTGCCCTCAAGGACAACACCTATATAATAATGCCAACAAAGATCATTATTTTGTGTTTCTTAATTTCCTTTCGATAATATAATTAGGTAGTGTTATTATCTTGTTTTATAGTTGTTCTTGCTTAGGTAATAACTCAGTGTTTGATAGATTTTCTTTGTTGTTTCCTACAGAAAATATTTAGGATATGATGTTCTAAATGGCTTGGTTTAGTTAGAATCATAGTTCTTAAATTTTTTATGAGAGTATTCCTTTATCATTGCAGTTCTTCTTTCCATTAGGGTAATAATGATTATGTATACCAACATCCCTCTTGCATAAACTGTGTGGATAACCTTGAAACCGAATGACAAGACCCTGGGTTAACAATGTAATGTGCAGCAATTAGTTGGTCCTTTAGAAACAAGTAATTAGCTCAAAATTTTGGCGTTGTTGTCAAGGATGTTGTCAAAGAGAGTGCTAGTTGTATCCCTAAGGCTTGGGTGTTAAAGACATAAGGTAAGAACCTACACACACACCCTAGTGAAAAACAAGGCTTGTGTTGGTGCTTACCCTCACCTGATACGTTTAGGTTGTTTAGTATGTATGACTAGAAAGAAACCTAGGATTAGGATTCAGGTAGATATAGATCAAAAATCTACCCTGAAAAATACCAAAATCCAAGGTCAAGTTGACCTTGGAAGAACAACCTTCAAAGACGAAATCATTCGGAAATAAGAGTCTCAAGCATTGGTAGGTCCCTTAATAATATCTGGAAAGGGATCTACTATTATTTCCTCTCGAGTATCATAGTCATCTACTCCAACTAACACTGATATTCATGATAAAACTTTACGATATGAGTAGAGCTTCCAAGGCACACCTAATAGACATCTCAGTCCTTTTATCAAGGGTGAGGGGAACTCATCCAATCTAATGGAAGGTAGAGACGAGAAAAGTGAACCATATCCTAAAAATTCTAAGTAGTAATATCCTGTGACACCCATTGTGAGAAGAGAAACATAAATTCTTGAGTTGAGCAGTGTTATATGACCCAATAAATGCCCACAAACCCATCATCATACCAATATTTTTTATTTAGTACCTCATGATTATGAGATTCCTGAAGGTTATTGGCAGATATTTGATGAAATGGTAAACCTGATAATAGGGACGCAAACCTCGACTATAGAATATCCCATCGTTGATCGACAACCTAATGCACCAATGAAGGCTATCATGCTCCAAAACCTCCCAAATTTTCATGGGATGGCCTCTGAACATCTTGATGCACCTTTGTTTGAATTTGATGCTTTATGTTGAGGATATTATTACACTACTAACCCCCAAAATTGAAATTGTTTCTTATGAAATGAGCTCACAAAAATATAGAAAAGATAGATCAACGCCTTAGAATTCAGCCTCCTCGAGGGGGAAACCTCCTTCACATTACACGAATGGACAATTCTTCGATGACACAGACGAAAAGACCTCCTTTCTATATATAGGAGTCTAGGGGGTCATAATATAATCAAAGCTGACATAACAATAATAATGTAAGGGCACAATAATAACAATAGTGGGCTTTTATGGGGCACAATAACAACAATAGTGGGCTTCTATGTGGACTACATGGGTACAACAATATAATAATGGGGTTGTACTAATAACAATAAGGGGTTACACTAGTAGTATAGGGGCTTAACATGCCCCTCTCCTTCAAAAAGTGTTGTCCTCAACGCTTGAGTAGTTCTTGATGCTTCTGTATAAAATTGTTGTCCTTCCATGTGAAATCTTTAGCAGGTAAGTTCTTCCACTTGATGAGATGCTTTGAAATTGATCGATTTCATAGTTTTTGGCTTCTTGGTTCTGTAAATGCTTCAGGTTTCAATATGATTTTACCTTCCTTGTCAAGTTCTGGGAATATTGTTGGAACTGGGATATTCGACAACTTTTGAATGAGTTCCCACCTTGATTTTCCATTCTTCCATTCATACCTTCCTTTGTTTATCAAATTTGGTTGGATAATTTTACCAACCTCTACCATTTCTGCAACCATATGTTCAATTTCACTCCTTTGGGCATATGGATATCTATAAGGCCTGATGTTTGGAGGAACACTTCCTGGAATAAAATGAATAGCATGATCATGATCATGAATACATGGGAGACCTTTGGGAGTCTCAAATACCTTGGAATGATTGTCCAATACTTTTTGGAGATCTAGAGAAATACATGATTTCGATGTGCAAACAGTTAGCAAACATAAGAGTGCAATTACGCCTCATTTTTCTTTCTTTAGAAGCTTTGTCATTTTTTCAGAGTTGATTATCTTTCCTGGTTTTCCTATGATACCCCTTAATTCAACTTCCTTTCCTTCCAAAGAAAATTTCATAAAATGTTCTTGAAAATTAAAATCTTTTGTACCCAAGGATTGTAGCCATTGGAATCCTAGTACAACATCGGCACCACCCATTGGAACAGAAAACATTGGGCTATTCATTAAATATTCTCCCATCAATAGCTTGATATTATGGCACTTTCCAGAACAATTTATGGTTGGTCCACTTAAAACCACCACTTGAAACTCTGGTGTTAGATCTAGGAAGAAATTCAAGTCCTTGGCTATCTTACAATTAATAAAATTATGGGTATTACCTAAATCAATCAACACTATTGACTTTTTCTTCTTGATATGTCCTTCTATTTTCATAGTTTGAGGAGTGCTAATTCTGACGAATGCATTACAAGATATGGTCAAATTCATTTCTTCTTTCTTTGGGGTTGGTTCCTAGTGAGTATCCTTTTCTTTTGATGTTTCTTGATACTTTTCTTCTAGATATTTCACTATTTGAACCTTCTTCTTCTTGATATGTCCTTCTATCTAGATATTTTGAGGAGTAGTAATTCTGACCAATGAATTACAAGATATGGTTGGATTCATTTCTTCTTTCTTGATGTGATCTTTCACTTCTTGCACCTTTTTCTTCTTGATATGTCCTTCTATCTTGAGAGTTTGAGGAGTGGTAATTCTTGCCAATGCTTTAGAAGATATGGTCTGATTCATTTCTTCTTTCTCCGGGGTTAGGTCCTAGTGTATATCCTCTTCTTTTGATGTTTCTTGATCCTTTTCTTCCTCCTCTTCATACTCTATATAATATATTTTCTTCTCGGCTCACTTATGACCTTTAGTGCATTTTCTATCACAATTATAACAAAGCCCTTTTTCTCTTTTTTCTTCCAATTGTTGTGGTGTAACCCTTGTAGGTTGTGGAAGGCTAGGAGAAACAATACTTCCATCTTTATAGTTGTGAGGGGTAGAATTCCTTGTTGCCATAATTTTACTTTCCACTATGTCACAAATCCCTTTTACTCTTTCCAATTGTTGTGGTGTTGCTCTAAAGAAGGTGTTGCTCTTTGTATCCTCATAATGTGCTATCATTCCCTCCGTGAGAATTGACCACATAATAAGTTGTTTATGAGAACAAAGCTATTTATACCATAAAAATTGATCCGGTTCTAAATATGAAGATGCAATACATACCTTTTGTAACAATGGTACACCATGTAGATCAAAATATTGCTCCATTTGAAGTATCCAATTTACCGGACCCTTGCCATCAAACTTCCTCATATCACCTTTTCTTGATTTTAGGAGCTCGATCTTGAAATGACTATAACTATGCAATTTCAGTTCTTCCAGTTCTAAAATTGCGACCTATAGTAGCCCTCTATGTCCTCTTTCCAATGCCACCAGTCTGATCGAATTTAGATTCTCCAAGAATGTGTTATGCACAATCTCCCAGGATAACCTGATTATATACCTTTTTAGAAGAGTGAACTTGTATGAAGTGCCACGTGTCACTGTTTTGACCTTTGAGTCTAAAAAATTTAGACTGTTTTGACCTTCGAGTCTAAAAAATATAGATTTGAAATTACAGTCCATCCTCTTTCTATAACTTCTTACCAAATTGCAATCTGATGCTCAAAACAAAAGTTATGATTATTTTCCCAAGGTCACCTGTTTGGAATGTAATTGAGGAGTCTGCATAAAGACCAACTTCCTCAGATCATATATCCACAAATATAGTGTAAAAAGCTCTAAAATCTGACCCCGAGGTTCAACGTGATTTCCTCTCAAATGGGTTCTTTTGTTCGCTTTTGAAACGTCGCAGAAAAAGAGGTATAGTGAAAATTCCACGATGACCTATTTGGAGCAGCAAAACCCTAGAACCCAATGCTCTGATACCAAATGTTATGAAACTAGCTCACAAAAAGACAGAAAAGATAGATCAACACCTTAGAATTCAGCCTCTTCAAGGGGGCAACCTTCTTTACATTACACAAATGAACAATTCTTCGATGATACAAATGACAAGACCTCCTTTCTATGTATAGGAGTCTAAGGGGTCATAATATAATCAAAGCTGACATAACAATAATAACGTAAGGGCACAATAATAACAATAGTGGGCTTCTATGGGGACTACATGGGTAGAACAATATAATAAGCGGTTGTACTAATAACAATAAGGGGTAACACTAGTAGTATAGGGGCCTAACATTGTTTCCCTCTACTTTAAAGGGAACAACATTATGATGGTTTATGGGATTGGGGGGCACTACTATCAATCCATGGGATCAAATGAAACAAGGTTTCCATACTAAGTACTAGGATTATGTCTAATCCAATGATTTAAGGGAGTAAATATTGAAGATGACATCAAAATAAGATGAAACCTTAGAAGAATATATGGAAATATTTCAATATAATTTACAAATATCAGTGTATACCACTTTACCTAGGGATGTGTTAAAAACTTCCTTAATTAGAGGTATGAAAGACGAATGGATAAACACTCAACTTAATCGGGTAGGTTGATATTTATAAAGAACAATATGAAGCTATTGTAAAACTTTGTATCAAATGTTCATGTGGGAGTACACAAACTAAGCTTGGAACTCACGATCCTCTCAAGAGAACTAAGAGAGTTGCAATAGGAGTTACATGAGTAGAGATTGGTAATATTTTAGAATATTTTAAAACTAATATCCTAAGTACATTGAAGAAACATGTGGATGTTTTATAGGTAAACAAAAGCGCGCTAAAGTGGAGCAGGCATTAGCCATTTTCTATCCTCACTGTTGGAAAAACTGTAGTCGTAAAGAATGTCTGGTGGACATAGTCAATATAGGAACTATCTGTACCAAATATCAGTCAATTAAGAATTGTTCCTCGCTTCCCAGATTGAAAGTTGTATTCAAGGAAGCTGAGGAAGAACTAGATATAGCTTTTTTGTGACACAACGATGACCATGGAAAAACCGCCCACCAAGGATAATGTAGTACCTTCTATGTTTTTCTCTCAACAATTTGCTCGATGGAATTTTCCTGGATTAACTTAGCAAGGTTAGAAACATTCTAGTACTACCTGGTAGCCTCATCCATACACTTCATCCCCCTAGACGAGGCAATCATTTTCTAGTCCTTCTTGGTCAAATCAATAGTATCTCACACCCTCATGTCAGAATTCACCAAATAACCCATAACCTCCACAATGGGAAAATAAACTAACCTATGGGCCATTATGGTCTCAGAATTGGTAGTGCCCCACTAGACTGATCAATCAATAGATGCACTGAAATGTTCATGCTCCCCCTGAGCACAAGCAGATTTTGCAAAAATATTTTCCAAAATAATAACATGACTCTATAATTCAACTATGTGAGTATGACCTTCCTATCACCAATGACTCACATACATCCATTCTCCCAAACAAGTGGAGATATACCAATTGTTTATACATGATAGAAACAATAAATATTACATCATCCATCTTATGCAAAGTGGGGATACAAATTACATCATTTTCTCAATAGGACTCATTCAAATGTATGAGAAGATATATCGCATCCTAGACATTTACATGGCTTAAGCAACAAAAGGTATAAATATCTAAATCTATAGCTTAGCTCAGCAACCATAATGCGAACCATGCAAAGTGCGAGTGAAGATTAATGCTCCCCTTAAACCTATTCTACCTATGCATTGTTAACAAGACAATGATCAAGGCATCTTTGTCAGTTAGATAAAAATTAATGAACAAATCATATCAATAGACTGTGATCATCAACATCAGATAGAGCACCCATATCAGAGCTCGCCCCACTATTTTTCTTATATGAAAAACATATATGTTCCTTTTCCCACAGAAACACGTGTGTGTATGTGACTAAAATTCATGAAACGCGTGTATATAATAACATTTTTCTGAAAAAATTATGTTTAAGAGTGGGATGATGCAACAACTACTCCCATATTTTGTCGAAGATATTCAAATGTTTCTCTGGGCAGTGGTTTAGTGAATATATCAACAACCTGTTATTTGGAGGGAACATACTCCAATTTGACTTTTTGTTCAAGCACTTGTTCACATAAAAAATGGTATTTGATGGGTAAGTGCTTGGTCTTGGAGTGCATGACTAGATTCTTTGAAATACCAATGGCACTTGTATTATCACATAGAATGGAGATGGGTGGAGTATATGTAATCTGAATGTCTTGCAAGGTTTGAATCATCCAAAGTAGTTGTGTGCAGTAAGAGGCAGTAGCCACATATTCTGATTTAGCTATAGATAAGGCAATCAAAATTTGTTTCTTGTTGATCCAAGACACTAACCTAGTACCCATATAGAATGTACCACCACTAGTGCTTCTTCTATCATGAACACTTCCTGCCCAATCTGCATCTGTATATGCATGAAGAGTAAGATCTACATCTCTAGGATATCATAAACCAAAGTCCTGAGTTCCTTGAAGATATTTGAAAATTCTTTTGACTGCCTAAAGGTGTGATTCCTTTGGATTTTCTTGGAATCTTCCAACTATTCCTATTACATGCATGATGTTAGGTTTGGTACCTGTTAGATAAGGAAGATTGCCAATCATGAATCTGTAAGTTGGTTGATGTACTACTGCTGATTTATCATTTGAGCTGAGACTGCATCCTGTTACCATTGGGGTACATACAGGTTTAGAATCTTCCATTCCGTACCTTTTCAAGATCTATTTGAGATATTTATTTTGTGAAAGAAAAATACCATCTTTATTTTGTTGAACTTGTAGACCAAGAAAATAGGTAAGTTCACCAAGCAAGGACATTTCAAATTCTTGCTGCATTACTGAAGCAAAATTCTGACTCATGGATTCTTCATTGCTACCAAAAATGATATCATCAACATAAACAATACTAATTAACAATTTATCGGTTTCAATCTTTGTATATAGATTGCTATCTGTTGAGTCTTTTGTAAAACCTTGTTGGTGTTGATATTTGTCAAGGCAGTAATATCAAGCCCTTAAAGCCTGTTTCAGACCATAGATGGCCTTTTTTAGTTCTCATACAAGTTTTTCATCATTTCCAAGAATGAATCCTTCTAGTTGTTTAATATAAACTTCTTCTTCTAAATCTCCATTCAAGAAGGTCGATGTTACATGCATTTGGTATACGTTGAAGTTCTGAAAGCTAGAAAGAGCAAGAAAACTCCTTATGGCTTCAAGTCTGGTAACAGGTGCAAAAGTTTCTTCAAAATCTATAGCTTCTTGTTGAACATACCATTTACAAATAAGTCTGGCTTTGTTTCTAATGACTACTCCATTTTCATTTAGCTTGTTTTTGAATATCCATTTAGTTCCTATAATATTTTTATCATGAGGTCTAGGAACTAATTCCCAAGTATCATTTTTTTCAATTTTCTCAAGTTCTTCATTCATATTTGCATGCTTCTTTTACATTTTGTGGTTTGGTGGAGGATAGTAATGCTAGATAGCTTGAGGTCCCTGTAATAGTTCTTCTTGTCTGTACACCTGCCTCCTTTTCCCCTAAAATTTGAGTTTCTCGATGATTTTTTCTTAACATACTTGGATGGAGTCTTTTCTTCTACCATTATCTCTTCTTCTTGTGCTTCATTGGTTTCTTCTTCACTATGATTCTTATTTGATGTGGGAAAATAATCCCCATTTTCTTCATTGTCATAATCTTCTGCTGATTTTATCTATTTTGTATTTTTTCAAGATTCATCAACTACAACATCAATGCTTTCAAAAAAATTTCCAAGTATTTTATTATAACATTTATATCATTTACTTCTTGAAGAATAACCAAGAAGAATACTTTTATTTGTTTTGGGTTCAAACTTATCAAGTTTTTCATCAGTCATTTTGATATAACAATTGCTTCCAAAAAATTTAAAGTATTTTGCAGTAGGAGTCTTACCATACCATAGTTCATGTGGAGTTTGAGTGCCATTTACCCGAACATTTTCTTGGTTGAGAATAGTTATGACAGTGAATGCAGCTTCACCGTAGAAGGTTGCAGGAGTTCCAAATTCATCTAGAATAGCTCAAGCCATTTGTTGAATAGTTATGTTCATTCTTTCTACTACTCCATTTTGCTAAGAAGACCTTCCGATGGAGAATTGCCTTTTTATTCCATGTTGTTCAAAAAAGTCAAAGAATTCATCCGAGGTAAATTCCCCTCCCCAATCAAATCTGAGGCATTTGTTTTTTCGATCTGATTCATTTTCAACCAAAGCTTTGAAGGCTTGGAACTTTTCAAATTCTTCATCTTGTGCTTTAAAAGACCTATCCAACACGTTCTGGAAAAATCATCAATGAACAAAATAAAGTATTCTTCTCCACGATGTGACTTTTTCCTCGATGGTGCACATAAATCAGTATGGACAAGTTCAAGAGGATTACTAGCTAATAATTTCCATGAAGTGAACTCTGGTTTTCTTTCCAATTTGACATGGTTTGCATATTGTATTTTCTAGGATCCTGATATTTGGAAGATCACGAACAACCTTGAATCTGCATGCTTTTCTTTTTTGAGAAAAGCTTAGATGCCCCAATATTCTATGCCACAGCTAGTTTTCATCATTTTTTCTTAGATATCATTGTTGTTGTCCTCCCTTGAGTATGTATAAGTTTTTTGGAGTTATTGTACCTTTGACCACGTTCTCTCCTATGTCAAGGTCACGAACAACACATCTGTTTGATCGAAACACCACTTCATTTCCTTGATAACCCATTTGACTGACACTCAACAGGTTATGCTTTAAACCATCTACATACATAACATTTCTAGCTTTAACCTTTTCTTTCAAGAAAACAGAGCCTTTACCTTTTATGACAACAAGAGTGTCATTTCCAAATGAGACATCATTTTCTTTTCTAAGGCATTATATGAGTGAAGTTTCCTTTGTCGCCTGTCATGTGTTTTGCGCATCCACTGTCGATGTACCACTAATTTTCTTGTCCTTCTGCATACAAGGCCATACCACATATTTCTGTTTGAGATTCTTTCCTTCTCCATATCATGGGATTTAATGGATTTTCCTCCTTTTGATGTTTGCCAAAATTTTCTCCTACATTGAGATTCTTCATGACCAAAGTTGTTACAGATTGAGCATTCTATTTCATTTTCAAGAGGAGAAAAGTTATTATAGGAACTTTTCTTGATTGTTCTTACATTCCTTTGATTTTATGCTTCTATAGTCATGATGGTTTTGTAAGCAACACATTGAGCAACTTTGTGTCCAAAATTATGACATGAAAAACATTCCCCATTAAAGAAGTTCCTATGACTATCGAATCTATTGACCTGGTGATTGTAGTTTCTATTGATATTCATCTTTGGAGCAAATTGAGTATGATTTATCTGAGGTTGGTTGTGGCTTCTATTCATCCTTGGAGTAAATTGAGTCTGATTTACCTAGTGATCTGCTTTATGCCTTTACTAACGATTGTCATATTGTTCACTCATATTTGCTGCATCAAGATAGCTTTTGGTGGAGGTTGACAACTTCTGTGATTGAGATGATTCTTTAGTATATCCAAGACCTATCTTTATTATAGGAGAACATTGTACTTTGATAATTTCATTTAAATTTTCTGATCCTTTAGCAAATCTAAGATTGAGAGATTTCATTTTCTCAAGATCCCTTCTTAGACCCACAATTTCACATTCTAGTTTTTCATTGTGCTTTTCTAAGGAATTTATAATCATACTATTTTCTTCTAAAAAAATTTTGAGTTTTGATATTTCTTCATGAAGGTCTACCTCTTCTAAAGCATCCCAAAAGTTATCATCATTATAAGCCATGAGAAGTATGTAATCTTGTCCAGTTTCATTTTCATCACTATTATATAAACCATCACTATCTTCATGAGTATAGTAACTCCTTTTATTCACAAATTGTTTTCTATTCCCTTTTGCATATTCCTTTCCTTTTGCAAATTTATCTTTATGAGGACATATGGTAGCATAATGACCGACTTTTCCACAAGAAAATAATTTGAAGGGTAACTTACCTCTAAACCTTCCAGAACCCCATTGAAGCTTTTTGACAAAGTTTACCTCATCTTCCTCTTCTAAAATATATCCTAATTCATTGTTTTCTTCCTTTAATTTTTCTAAATATTTGGATGTGGCTTCTCTCATATCTAATGGTCCTCCTTTTCTCATCTCAAAGGAAGTTAAGATTCTATGAAGCTATGTCATAGTGATATTCTGCAGATCCTATTTTGTTTCTATGGTAGACACTTTGAATTCAAATTTAGCAGACAAGAATTTCAATACTTTCTCAACTAAGGTAACTTCCTGAATTTCTTCACCTACCTCATCTATACGTAGGAAGTAACTAGCTATTCTTTCATCACTATGCATCTTAAGAGTTTCATATTGAATTCTGAGAGTTTGATGCTTATCACGTTTTACCTGAGAGTCTCCTTCGTAGCTCAAAACAATTTTGTCCCATATTTATTTAGCTCATTTGAGCTGCATGACTTTGAAAAACTCTGATAGTGACAAAATTCTCAATAAAGTATTGACAGTGTTGGTTTCATATTACTTTTTACCTACAGTATCTATAGTAATTTCTGTTGGAAATGTATATCCTCCTTCCACAATTTCCCAGACATCTGTTCCAAGCGATTGTAGATAGGTTGTGGTTCTTATTTTCCAATAGACAAAGTTGCTCCCATCGAAGATTGGTGGTCTAATGGATCCCATGCTTTCTTGATTAGTCATGTTGATGGATCTCCCTTCAAGTGATCAAGCTTCTTTTGAAGGACCTGCTCTGATACCAATTGTTGGAAATAATACTGAGAGTGGAGTGAATCAGTATTATCAGATCTATAATTTTATTTCCCAAATAGATTTACATACGCTGCTTTAGCTAAGTGAGATTGCATGTACACACGACTGTACTTAAATAAATTAGTGTATATGCAGAGAAATTTTGATTTAGACAGTTTATCATGTATTGATCTTTAACCAATTTATCAGAGATTTATTAGACAGTGCAGTAAAAGTAGAATAAAGCATCACACATAAGAAAAACACATGAACACCAAGATATAAGGTGGAAACCCAATGCAGGTAAAAACCACCTGCTGTTGTTGTCTCTGTCTTCTTTTAATAATAAGAAAATGTGTTTACAATCTTGTACTAGTGTAGACTTATACTAGTACCCAGGCACCCACCTACAGAAGGCTACAATCTTCTCTCATTCTCTAGCTACTATTGGAAGGGAGCTACAACCCCCTAGCTCTTATACTAGCCAATATGTTTATTAGTACGTAGGTACCAGACTACAGAAAACTCCACTCTTCCACTAGGGACCACGTTTCATGAATTTTCAAACTGGATACTCCTGGAACACAACATCACAATCTGAAGGCCACGTTTCATCCAATTTTCATATTGGACCCATCAACAACATTGAAACTTAGAAAATCATAACTGCAATACAACCATCAAATACATCTCCATCAACCAATCACTAAAACTCAATCATCAATTTCTGAATCAACCACAACTAAATCAATTAATCACTGACAACCCATCATCACTGAAGAAAATCACAATCAATGAATTTGATCATTCATAACACTGTTACCAGAATACAGTCATCAGAACAGAACCCAGAAGTTTTCAACATCAAACAGAGACTACTAAAACTTTAAACAGCATGCTTCATAAGGTATACGCTACTTCCATGTGTCGAACCAGCATGTATATGCACTTTTACCAAAAGGAACCAGCATACAGATCTTCAAATTCCAATTTATGATGTATACGCTACTTTGATATGCTTAAACAACGTGCATACACTCTTTTACTAAAGTGAACCTACATACAAATCTGGAAATGTTAACTTAAAACATCACAACTATTCTAGACTTCAGTCATACCCAGATCATCACATTTATAGAATAAAAAATGCATCACTAATCAGATCTAGACTATTCAAGATCAAACCACATAATGAGAATATTTTTAAGCCTTTAGCATTCCAATCCATCAACCTTCATCCCAATCCATCAACATTCATCAGCCATATAGGTGCCTCCTTAGATCAAATCAAGAAAACCATCAGAAGCTCATTAACCTGCATATATGATCCAACACCTCATAAGATATTCAAAATACTTGCACACATGGCCTAATGATCTTCTCCTCCTTATATAGTTTTAGGCCTTTCTCAATACCAGGGACCAAAACTACTTAGGACCAATACCTTGGACCAAATACATTGGACCAATTATCTTGGGTCAAATACCTTGGACCAAAAACTTTGTTTTTCCAAGATATACGCACTTTTCCTTCTGTGAAAA
>APFE030370992.1:48988-86598 GCA_000404065.3 Pinus taeda | reverse complement strand
CTGTGAAAAGTGTGTGTGTACGTATACGCTCCTTTTGTTTAGTAAATCTACATGTATACGCAGCTTGGACAAGGTGAACCTGCATATACCTCTCTTTCTTTATTATTTGTAGTCTGATCTATAATTCTTTGACCTGTTGAACTGTAAGCTTTCATCTAAGTGAGTTTCCATCAAGGACAACACTTGTATCATAATGCCAACAAGGATCATTATTTTGGGTTTCTTAATTTTCTTTCGATAATATAATTATGTAGTGTTATTCTCTTGTTTTATAGTTGTTTTTCCTTAGGTAACAACTCAGTGTTTGATAAATTTTCTTTGTTGTTTCCTACATAAAATATTGAGGATTTGATATTCTAAATGGTTTGGTTTATTTAGAGTCATAGTTCTTAATTTTGTTATGAGTTGATTCCTTTATCATTGCAATTGCAATTCTTTTTTCCATTAGGATAATAGTGATTATGTATACCAACATCCCTCTTGCATAATCTGTTTGGATAACCTTGAAATAGAATGACAAGACCCTGGGTTAACAATGTAATGTGCAATAGTTAGTTGTTCCTTTAGAAACAATTAATTAGCTCAACATTTTGGTGTTTTTGTCAAGGAGGTTTTCAAAGAGAGTTCTAGTTTTATCCCTAAGGGTTGGGTGTTAAATCCAGAAGGTAAGAACCTACACATGCACCCTAGTGAAAAGCAAGGCTTGTGTTTGTGCCTACCCTCACTCGACACATTTAGGTTGTTTAGTATGTATGACTAGAAAGAAAGCTTTAATTACGAATCAAGTAGATGTAGATAAAAAATCTACTCCGAAAAATACCAAAATCTAAGATCAAGTTGACCTTGGAAGGACGACCTTCAAAGATAAAATCATTCTGAAATAAGAGTCTCAAGCATTGGTAGGTCCCCCAACAATATCTGGGAAGGGATCTACTATTATTTTCCCTCGAGTATCAGAGTATCTACTCCAACTAACAAAGAGATTCATGATAAAACTTTACGATATGAGTAGAGCTTCCAAGACACACAAAATAGACATATCAATCCTTTTATCAAGGGTGAGGGGAACTCATTCAACCTAATGGAAGGTAGAGATGAGAAATGTGAACCATATCCTCAACCTTCTGAGTAGTAATCTCCTGTGACACCCATTGTGAGAAGAGAAACATAAATTCCTGACTTGAGCATTGTTATAAGACCCAATCAAGGTCCACAAACCCATCATCATACCAATATTTTTCATTTAGTACCTCATGACTACGAGATTCCTGAAGGTTATTGGTAGGTATTTGATGAAATGGTAAACCTGATAATAGGTACACAAACCTCGACTATAGAATATCCCATTGTTGATCCACAACCTAATGCACCAATGAAGGTTATATTGCTCCAAAACCTCCCAAATTTTCATGGGATGGCCTCTGAACATCTCGATGCACTTTTGTTTGAATTTGATGCTTTATGGCGACGATATTATTACACTACTAACCCCGAAAAATTGAAATTGTTTAGATCTACTTTAAAGGGAACAACATTACGATGGTTTCTGGGATTGGGGGGCAATATTATCAATCCATGGGATCAAATGAAACAATATTTCCTTACTAAATGATAGGATTATTTCTGATCTAGAGATTTAAGGGAGGTAATATTCAAGATGACATCAAAATAAGTTGAAACATTAGAAGAATATATGGAAATATTTCTATATAATTTACAAAGATCAACATATACCACTTTACCTAGAGATGTGTTAAAAACTTCCTTAATAGACGTATGAAAGATGAATGGATATAAACACTCAACTTAATGGGGCAGGGTGATATTTATAAAGAATAATATGAAGCTATTGTAAAACTTTGTATCAAATGTTCATGTGGGAGTACACAGACTAAGCTTGGAACTCAGGATCCTCTCAAAACATATAAGAGAGTTGCAATAGAAGTTACACGAGTAGAGATTGGTAATATTTTAAAATATACTAAAAATAATATCCTACGTACATTGAAGAAACATGTGGATGTTTTATAGGTAAAATAGAAGCACGCTAAACTGGAGCAGGCATTAACCATTTTTTGTCCTTGTTGTTGGAAAAAGCGTAGTCATAACGAATGTCTAGTGGACATAGTCAAGATATGAACAATCTGTACCAAATATCACTCAAACAAGCATTGTTTCTCACTTCCCAGATCGAAATTTGTATTCAAGGAAGCCGAGGAAGAACTAGATCCAGCTTTTTTGTGACACAACGATGACAATGGCAAAGCCTCCCACCAAGGACAATGCAGGACCCTTCCATGTTTTTCTCTCGACAATTTGTTGAATACAAGTTTCCTAGATTAACTTGGCAAGGTCAACAACATTCTAGTACTACCTGGTAGCCTCATCCATACACTTCGCCCCCCTAGACAAACCAATCATTTTCTAGTCCCTCTTGGTCAAATCAATAGTATCTAGCACCCTCATGTCAGAATTCACCAAATAACCCATAACCTCCACAACAGGAAAGTCAACCAACTTATGGGCCAATATGGTCTCAGAATTGGTAGTGCCCCACTACTCAATCAATCAATGGGAATATTGCCTCAATCACAACCACCACTACAACCTCCACTTCAATTACCTCTAACCGCTCCACCTCCATTACGTCCTCAGTTACCTGCATAGCCAAATCCATACCCAAACAGTAGGCCTCTACAATTTTTAGAAATCCTGGAAACACTATAATTTTCTCCTCCCTCTTTGAAATGTAATGAATTACGTCTAAGATCTATGAGGACTATATTTCTCAAAGATCATCCAAAGAGTCAAGAACAACCTAAAAATGAAAATCCTACTAAGATACAACCTTTGACAGAGCAATTTATCGTAATTATTTCTGAAACAAAATCATCTAGTAAACTGATTAAATAGGTCGAATCTATTAGGATTACAGACATTTCTCCCCCATTCCCTAGGGGAGAAATCAACTATATAATCCATAGTAAAATCACCTATATATCCTAACTTTGATCTCATAGGGGAACTACAAAATTTATGTATCAAAATCCTTCTCCTAATTGCTCTCAAAGAAATACCTATCTATGCTAAAACAATTAAAGAGTTGTGCGTTAAGAAGCCTTGAAGGAAACAAAAAATTTCTCCTACAATCCATGTTCTTGAGAAGCTCTGTTATCTTGTCCTAGGAAAACATATACCTATCAAATATGACTGTAGTCACCATCTAGACTCAAGGGTGTCAAACTAAAAGCATGACCATCATCAAGGGACTGGCTATCAAGAATCTCATTATATATCCACCCACTATACTCAACATGCCATATGACAATATTTGATGGTCCCACCCCCCCCCCCCACCAAATATTAGGAAGGAGATTTACATTCTCCCCTCACTATCAACAAATCTCTTATCTTTAAAAGACAAATTGAGTATGACATAATTAATGACTTTATTAACCAGCCTTCCATAGCAGGAAAACCAACATGTCAGATGCTAAAATATGTGATTGACAGTGAAGACCAAGGAGATCCACTAGAGGATTTGAACAGTGAGAATGTACCTATGATGCAGTTCATAATAGCATCCCCGTTGAAATTGAACCTGCCAAGGCCTTGAATATTAATGCCAGTCTTGATGGCCTTTGATGTGAAAAAATGATCCAAGTTCTTCATAAATATAAATAGGCCCTTTCTTGAGAATATTCTGATATGAATGGCATTGATCTATAGTTGTGCGCAAACCATATCTGTATTGATACATATTCCCAAGCCACTTCCCAACCCAAAAGAAGATTAAATCTACACCTTAGGGACATAGTGAAATAGGAGCTTCAAAAACTTTTTGATGTTAATTTTATATACCCTATTCTAATCATCAGTGGGTGTCACCACTAGTGGTATTCCCTAAAAAGAATGGAAAATGGAGAATTATTGTAGATTATAGAGAACTAAAAAAAGCCACATTGAATGATTATTTTACTCCTCCATTTGTAAACCAAATCCTTGATACTCTTTCTGGAAAGAAATATTTTTCTTTCCTGGATGGATTTAGTGGGTATAATCAAATCCAGATTGCTCTTGCAGACCAAGATAAAACTATATGCACCTATACATAGGGAACGTTTACATATAGATTCTTATCATTTGTGCTATGCAATGCACCAACCAGTTTTGAAATGGAAATTATATGAATTTTTTATGATTTAATTAATGAAGTGCTTGAACTATGTATGGATGATTTCACCCCTTATGGTAATGACTTTTACCAATCTTTATATAATCACGAAAAGGTTCTTGCACGATGTATAGCTACCAAGTTGTACCTTAGTAATGAAAAATGTCACATGATGATGAGAGAAGGTGTGGTACTGGCATATTTTATTTCTGTTATAGGTGTTTAGGTAGACCCAACTAAGATCAAGGTAATTGATAGACTGCCTACCCATCATACACCAACAGAGGTACGTATTGTTCTTGTTTATGTTGGTTACTATCATCATCCATAGCACATTTTTAAAAAATTGTAGCACTATTGTATGCATTAACTAAACATGTGGAATTTGAGTCGATTGATAAATGTGATATTGCTTGTGAAGATCTGGAAAAAAAATTAAATAAATTAAAATAATAATAAGTAATAAAAATTAAAAATTAAATAAAAATAAATAAATAAATAAAAACAAACAAACAAAAACAAAAAAACAAAAACAAAAACAAAAAAGAAAAACAAAATCAACAGCTCCTATGTTGCGGGGAAGGAACTGAAGTCTACCATTCCATATATCATCATATTCATCATATACAATGATAGGAGCAGTTCTCAGACAAGAAGAGGATAAGAATATCTATGCACTTTATTACTTTAGTAAAAGCCTCACACATGCAAAGCTAAACATTATTGTGATAAAAAATCATTTATGGCCCTTATTTACGCTATAAATAAATTTTGTTATTATATAATAGGATATACAGTTTTTCTGTACATTAATCATTATGTTATTCAGTATTTATCTAACAAACTTTTCACCAATGGTGATGTAACTCATTGAATATTGTTATTGCAAGAGTTCAACATTATTATAAAGGATTAGCGAGGAAAAGAGAACCTTGTTGCAGATTCCTTGTCAAGAATCCCATCTATGGATAACGCTTTCCTAGTGGAAGACCAATTCTTGAATGAACATTTATTTGTTGTAACCATCAAAATGTCATGGTATGTTAATGTTGAAAATTACCTGGTAGCTGGAAAAATGCCATCGCACTTGTCATTTCAGCAAAATAAGCTTATTATCCAACACAATGCACCTTTTTCATGGATGGATGGTTACCTCTTCAACATAGGGGTTGATATTCAAATTCACATATGTATTAGAGAAGAAGAAATCTATGATATCCTCAGAGCTTGTCATGATGAACCCTATGGAGGTAACTATTTTTATCAAAGAACCATATGTAAGGTATTACAAATGGGCTATTTATGGCCCATGATATTTAATGACACAAATAAACATGTCCATAGTTACGATAGTTATTAAAGAATGAGTCTTCCCATTTCGACTGATGCAATTCCCCTTCAGCCACAGATTGTATTGGAACCATTTGAAAGATGGGAAATGGGCTTTGTAGGTCCCTTTAATCTACCTTCAAATCACAAGACATATATTTTAGTTTTTACAGACTATCTAACCAAATGGGTGGAAGCAATAATACTCTCAAGGGCTACAGAAGAAGAATTTATCAATTTTCTATTAAAATTGTTCATTTAATATGGGTTACTTCGATAGATTTTAACTGATGGGGGAGCATAGTTCACTGCTCATAAAATTTCTTCCACACTACAAAAATACCATATCAAACACAGATTTACCTCTCCTTACCACCCACAAGAAAATGGGCAAGTGGAAAGCACAAACAAAGTATTGAGCGGATTTTAACTAAGATAGTATCTGAAACCTACCAAAATTGGGCCTCCAAGCTTCCTGAAGCCTTATCGGCCTATTGGAAAACTTGGTGCATTACTACTGGCTATTCACCTTATCAGCTCATTTTTGGTAAGGAACATATATTTTCGATCAAGTTTGAAGTCAAGACTCTTAGAACTGCTAAGGAAGTCGGATTGGATCTTATGGAGGCACAAAAACAACACATACAATATCTCAACAAAATGGATGATATGCACCTTCTTTCCTTTCAATGCATAGTCATAGTTCAACAACAAAGAGTTAAATGGCACAATCGGGGGATTAAAAAGAAAAAATGTCAAGAAGGGGATTGGCGATTTTTATATCGCTCCATATTCCAAGACTTTCCAGGTAAACTCCAAACAAGATGGTTGAGTCCTTATGAAGTTACTAAAGTTTATGACAATGGAACAATGTGCCTCACTATGATTGATAATTCTGGAATTTATTTCCTTTTCAATAGACATTGACTTCGTCTATATCAGCAACCACTTACACGAGAATATTTTCTTCATGAAATTAATAATGATGCGAGTTTGCAAGTTATAGTTGTTCAGGGAAATGTCCCCGGAGTCACAACCAAGGAAATTGTTTTTTCAAATCTCTTTGATTTTGTACATAATGTAATAAATTTTATCTTTTATGGTATTTATGCTCTTTTCACTTTGGGAAAATATCATGAATATTTTTGTGAAAATATCGTTGTTATAATATAATCACAATTTACATTTACTTAGTTACAGTTGTTGTTTCCTTAATTACAGTTGTTGTTTCCTTAATTACAATTATTGTTTCCTTAATCAAAGTTGTTGTTTCCTTAGTCACAATTGTTGTTTCCTTAATTATATTTGTTGTTTCATTAATCATAGTTGTTGTTTCTGTTAGCCTTGTTGGCATTTGGCCCAAAAATGGATCCAAAACACTATCGAAGGCTTCAAATTTTTTCAAGGATCATTCAAAGATCAAAACCAGCGCAGGAGGAGATCCCTTGAAAGGGCGGAAAATCACTATCGGGAGGCTAAAACCCAAGAAAATAGTGAAAAATAGAGAAAACAAAAGCTATCGGCAGTGGCACCAGTGAATGCACAGGAACTGTCAGATTTGGTTGATCAACAGTCCAGATCTAGTCGTGGGATCACATTCAACCAACACAACAAAGCGCTCACCAAACAGCCTGTGGTTATCACAATATGCAATGCGATTAGCCAAACCCAATCGCTATATAACCATTATTGTACAAGATTTTTGATCGGCCGAAAGGGCTTTTTCCTTATGTATTTTGCATAGTTTTGTTATTTAATAAAATATGAAACATGCTCGATCAACCTACACTGTTGGATCACCGTGCCATATCTAACAATTGTCATGCATTTCGCGCAGGCAACAAGCAACAGGGTTTCCCACCAAATGAAAGTGGTTTTCTCTCTCTCCTCCGCCACTACATGGCACCCAATGAATCGTATCGGGTGGAATCCGGCCTTTACCGCTTACCTCCCAATGAGCACCCAATAGAAACCATTCTCACTTGGGCAAAACCACTCCTGGGCATTATCTTTCGAGCACCTCCTCCGCCCAATAGCCGTCCAATTTGCTCATATGAGATCTGAAAACTAAGACTTATTCTACTCCCGCCATGACTTCAGGTCTCCATCGATTGATCTCCATCATCCATTTCCCTCAATCCAATGGCCCTCATTCACCACCACCGTAGTCCACCCTCCACTACCTGACCACCATCTTGACCATCGATCCATCCCATCCAAAGGCCCATATGTCTCGTACCCTACTTCCCATCAGTCACCCAAGGAGAGAAGTGGTTGGCTCTATCAGTATCAGTGGCAGGCAGATAGTTGAACTAAAATAACAGAAGGCACGGCCGAATAGGGGAAAAAACAGTAGCACGATGCAGGCTAATTAACAAACATGATCATGGAGCATCATAGCACATTCGAGCCACCTGACAGTGCGGCGAAGTGACCAGAATTGGTTATTGTGTTTGTTAAAAACAGAGCCCCTATGCTCATGCTTGTCTGATTATGGCATCAAGAAATTAGAAGCCAAAGGGGATAGATTAAGACATATCAAGCCCTAGAGAGCCCGAGAGCATTGTAAAAGCCCCGTAAAAGGATGAAAGTTAGAAGAAACAGGGGTTCAACTTTTGGATACTGTTGATACTCTGTTCCTTGCAGCTTCTCATCTTCATTACAGTAATACAAGCTTCTTTTGTTGTTACATGTTCAATATTCATTCCTCTGATGTACTAAGTTTGCACTTGGACAGTCTACTCATGATTTCTTCTGTGTCTAATTCCAAATAATTGTCATCTTATCTCTACATTGATAAATTGGATTTTCAATTGAATAGGTTTTTCATGTTTCTTCTATGTCTAATGCCAGATAACTGTCATCTTATCTCTGCGTTGATAAATTATATTTGCAAGCTTCTTTTACTACATATAGCTATCCATTCATATGTGGTTATATATGCATCTGTCGAGACAATCAGTGTTCTCCATATATCCACTAAATCTACAAACTATTGAGCATTAGTGGTCTAAATCCTTGTAACGATGAGGTTATTCATGCATGTTTGAACTAAAAACAGAGTTGAAACAATTATCTGGCTTGATCAGTGTCAGTAGCTTTTAATATTTCAAAGGAAAAGATAACGAAGGGTTTAATGTCGGCATTAGCCAAACTATATGAAAAAACCACAACCTCAAATAAGGTATTTCTTATGAAGCATTTATATAATATTGAGATGTCAGAATGTGGATATGTTGTTGATCATTTAAATGAATTTAATTAAGTTACCAGTCAGTTAATTTCTGTAGGGGTAGATTTTGATGATGAGGTTAGGGCTCTGTTATTTTTGTGCTCATTACCAGAAAGTTATAATGGTTTACTTATGGCCATTAGTAACTCTGTCTCTGGATCTAGTAATTTAAAGTTTGATGATGTTGTCGGTGCAATCCTTAGTGAGGAAATGAGACGGAAAAGCTCCGGTGAGACATCAGGTAAGACTTTAACTACAGAGACTAGGGGAAGAAAAATGGAAAGAGGAAAGAGCCCAGGATATCGCAGTAAGTCAAAGAAAGGCAATCCAAGTCCAAATCAGGGATAGTGTATTGGAAATGCGAAAATAAAGGACAACTGAAGAAAGCCTACAAGTCTTGGAATGGAAAAGAAGGAGTCGTGCAGCAAGAAAACAATCATGAAGTGAATGTGACAGGTGATGTGTTGCAAGATGCTTTGATTCTTTCATTAGTATTGGGCATGGAATTCCCCCACAGCATGTTCTGGGGCTCAAAGCCCAAGTTTTGAGTAATATTTTTGTAAATACTTCGCGAATTGTTGGCACGAAGCACGAATTGTATGTTAGAGTCATACGGTTGTCTGCTCTAAGTTTTGACTGTAGTGTCGACCTACCCATGGTCTGCAGACCATGGGATTATATAAATAGAGTGAGGTTCTAAGTTGTAAAGGAAGTAATAATATGGATGGATAGAATATGATAACAAGCATAGAGAAAGATTCGAATTATCCTAGGTCGTAATAGTAGGAAGAGGCTCTACACTGAGTGTACAGAGGCGTAGTAGAGTTCGCAAGGTAGGGTTGAGTATGTAACAGAAGGAAGAAAATAATACAGAGAAGTTTTATCCGAATCCTATGAATCTATTTTGAGTTATTACATGTTTTATATTACTTGCAATTATATTGTTTATTTACTGCGTGCACTTATATGAATTGTGAATATTATTAAGTATAATTGAAAGTGTACAAATAAGTTAAGTTAATCAACTATTATCGGGCTACAAATAAGGACTTGTGTAATCACACGGTTTCGTCCCCAAGTAGGGCTGCGTGAAGACAACATCTCAGTCTACGAGGTATGAGTAAGCATGCATAGCGACATGCACACAGGGTCAAACTGCGAACCACTTGAAAGCATCAAACATCTCTAGGGTGCAGAAACTTGGTTCTAGCACCCTCCCATACTACTTCTGGTGAGACCTGAGTCTGCGCTTTCTGGATTATTATCGAAAGGGCCAGTATTACGGGGATTTGTTTGGCTAAATCAACTTTGAGCCTGGGTCATGCCCTAGCAAGCCAACAAATGGTTCCATTGTCAGAACTGGGATCTAAATAACGGATGTCTGATTTCGTGTCACTTGAATCCAACAAAGAAAGAAATTGAAGGGTGGTTAGACAGGAAGGTTCATGATTTCGTGGCATAGGAAAAAATGAATCCATGAGTATCAAAGGAATAGTGGTTGGAGCACTACTTATATACCAAAATCCACTAAATTCGCTTTGCATCATTCCCCTCTGAGTTGTACAAGTGGATCGCGCAACTAGTAGACAATCAAGGAAGGTATAGGCTCGACAAACCGATTGTGTGGACTCCGGAATTGGTGCACAAACTAGAAGCATTAGAATATAAAAGCATGCACGTTGTGGACCATTGGCTTGATCAAATAATAGGAGGATTTATCACCAAGTTTGCTGTAGATACAACTGTTAGCTATAATGAGGTAGAGCGTCGCTTCCTCAAGGGACCACGAGGTAAGTACATTAAATCTTTGAACACTTGGATAAAAATTCTATTGTGTGAAAAGTGCGTTATGTGAATAAATTGATGGTTGTGACTACGTGAAGTGGGAGGATCTATAGAAATGAAGGTAGCGCAAAGATAGAAAATAGCCCCTTGATTTTGCCACGAAGGGAAAGTGAGGTAGAGCTCGCGAAAGTTTCTCCAAGAAGCGCGATGACTCTAATAAGGCAGTGAATTCCATGCATACCTCCTCCACCTACACCAACACCAGTCTCACCATCTTCACATCCATCTCTACCCACACCACCTCCGCCACCACCCTAGTTAAATATGGTGAGTGCGATAAAATTGCTAGTATTCAGAGGAGTAGGGAACGAAGATCCGGACCAATTTTGGTTTGTGGTAAAAGCTATATGGGAAGCACAAGGATTCATGGATAACAATATAAAGAAACAACACTAGTAAGCGCGTTGCAAGATCGTGCACTAACATGGTACATTAAGGATTCTAATGACCATTTGAACGTAGGGATCGCATATATCCAGGCCATGCTGAACGGGAAATTTAGCAGGCCAACATCGGAGACACAATCGATTATCGGGTTTAAGGAAATCGTGATGCTTCCAGGCGAGACCCCATGGGATCTGGACCAGAGACTGAAGACTATGATTCGTGAAGCCAACATGGCCTTGACGGATGGACAACATCACACATGGTTTGTAGTGTCACTAACACCACATTTAAGGATGACGTTGTCACAACAAAAGCTATCCACCCAGGCCGAAGCTTTGGAGATTGCAATGAGATTGCACAAGATCCCAATACAAGATCCTAGTCTGGGAGTCCAAAAAATCCACATGCAACTGCAAAATTTGTATCTAGAAATGCAGAGTTTGAAATAGGACAAGACAACTCAGCTAGAGGTGCGCGAGGAGGTATGGTGCACAAAATGAAAAGGCCAGTGACATGACAAGGACCACTGTCCAGTTTTCATGAATTACTTGCCGGGAGGAGGGCCGATGCCTTTACAACTAGAGGCACAAGCAGGACCAAGCCTGGTGCTTGAATTATGGTGCGCAATTTGTCAAATAGGAGGAAAACACACTACATATAACTGTTACCTATTACAAAAGTATATGCAGACATCCTAACAATTAATCTGTAATTTCTGCTAGTTGGTAGGCCATGATGAGTGCACTTGAAAAATTTATGAGTTGATGATGGATCGAACTTTGGCCTATAGATTGAAGACCAAAACACGAGCCCTTGATCCAAATTCAGGGATGGTGCATGCTAGATTTGAGGGGTGTGGACGAGTTCGAGGTGGAATGGGACCAACAAGGGGTCACGGAAAACTAATTTGTTACAATTATAGAGGGCCAGGGAACTATCCTCGTGATTGTATGAATCCGATGAGAGAATCATGTTTATACATACCCAATTTGATCATGAGATGGAGGACTGCCCTACACTGATATCGAGGTTGCACGATAAAGGAGTACTCCAACCTCCCCCAATGCAGAACCTACAGATGATGATGTCTGAGTCGCATGAAGAGGACCCGAATGTAAACATAGTGCTTTGAAGTGGTACGAAAACTGAAGATGACAAAGGTAACCAGCCAGAAGAAAGTGCGTGGGTTCACAAGGCTACTACAAAGGAACCTGAATTTATTTTGGAGTGTATGAAGGAGACATTCATGGAAGCTAAGAAAATATTCACGGAGGCCTCCACTTCAGGTAGTAAGGATCAACTAGAATCAGCGATGGATCCTTAAATGCTCACTACCTTTCTGGAGACATGCATGAAATTGTTGCATGATAGCAAGGATGTAAAAGGACTTCAGGAACTTATCACTAGGTGTGCTGGGTCAGGAGAACTGTGCGTAGTTTGAAACTTGGAAAGCATGCATTGTGAATAGGAAGGGAAATGAGATTGACTGCCCAAATTGGAGAGTATGGAATGGATCAAGTAATTATGGATCTCAAATCGGACACGAATGTACTTCCAAAGCAAACATGGGAACGTATGGGCAGGCCTACGTTAAAATGGTCTCCTATTCAAATGCGAATGGTGAACCAGCAGAAGATCCTACCGATGCGAAGATTGCAGGGGATAACAGTAGATATCGAAGGTGCTAGTGCACTTGTAGATTTCGAAGTAATAGAGATTTTCGATAACATCAATCCCTATCCCACGCTACGGGGAATAGATTGGGCCATTGATATGAACGGAGTAATAAATCTAAAGAAGTGAAAAATGGTTTTCGAGAAAAAGTCATTTTATGTAGTGGTACCTTTAGACCCCGCAGAAGGAGTGCGCTACACAGAACTGGTGTGTGATGATGATAGTGATGACGATCTCAATTGTATCTACAAGATAACCACTCGAGAGAAGGATTGGGTGAATCCAACAGCAGATGGTAGGATTTCATGAGAGCACAAAGGCTCCTACACTTTGGATTCAGATGAAGAAATAGAACAATGGCAGAATCAGTTACACGAAGTAACCACACTCAGTTGCAACATGATGGTAAGATCTCTGCACTGCATGACAACGGAGATAAGGGATCTTCCTAGGTATGACAGGTTAATGGCAGTGGATAAATTCCTAAACGAATTTGAGAGCGAAGTTCCAGAACAACAGTGGTTCTATGTGTGAAATGGGCATTGCGTGCTACACCCGGAAGGTGGTGGGGTACGCACCAACAGAGTTACGAGGATTGGCACAAATGCAGAAGGGAGATGCTTATACGATTTGGAAAACCTTAGCTATGGATCTGAGCGAATTATAAGTTTGAAACAGCTTGCATGCCAACCTTTCCAGATGGGTAAAACATATGGCACGCAGCCCGCACAAACGCACACCGCTCCCATGATAGAAAATAGGAACAAAACACAAAAATAGGAAAGAGGAAGCGCGCCAGAGATTATTCACAAGAAAGCATTTGACGAGGTGTTCAAAGTGCTGAACAGGGTCCACCATGTGAAACACACTAACTGGGACCTGCGCATACCAATCGTTCAATGGGCCTATAGGACCATGTGCAAAACCTTGACCACGAGAGCAATTCCAAAGCTGCAGTATGAAGTAAGGACTATAATATCTAAGGAGCATGAAAAGATGAATCCACACATAACAACACTTGTATATTCGACAGTGCAAAAAGCCCGGAACGAAGAAATCACGCAGCTATGAGAAACATAACATATAAGACTTCAAGAAGAAATTCGAAGGGGAAACTTTAGACTTCACAAACTTGAAAAAGACCGGGTACGACTAAGGGAGAAAAGTGCTCTAATGGACGCAAAGGTCAAGAGGCTAGAAAACGAAATAAAGAAAGCATTTCTCATCGATAAACTAAGGATTGCAAGGCAAGGTGCATACGATGATACTGACTAATTGGAGGACTATCGCCAATAATTGGATAGTCTACTACCATAGTTGGGGCCGCATATCACCAAACAGAGTAACTAGGGTAGCACATTGCAAATAATAGAGTGCACGGTGCCGATCACCACAATGGAATATGAGGATTCTTCGTGAACCATGAGAAAGGATGGGATGGAGCCCCATACATGTGGTGTGACCACCTGACTAGCCATAGGAAGGATATAATTAGCGCTCCAGGCAGTTGAAAGGGAGTGCAGGACTATAAATTATTATGCCTAGCAGCTGTGTGCCTTGGGAGAGGCGCGCAGAATTAGAACGTCACAGGGTTCGCGACCGCGCATGGAGGGCTATGCTACCATGCAGGCTGACTGGGAAGTGACTGTTGGTATCACTATTCATGATAGGATGTCCGATTTGAGGCTAAATGGAGCAGGCGGTGAGCATTTGAGACATAATTTATGGGCAATATTTGGGAAAATCTGCCGCCAAGAAAGAATTTATGGCCCGTAATTGGGGGGAACAAGAAAATTTAAATTTGAAAAGGGTTATAAGACTCAAAGGGATAGCCAACGAAAAACACTTGGTCATTTGATAATTGAGCATTTGAGCAAAGCACAAAGTGTTGAGATTCAAGCAATACGTAAGCCCCTAAGTTTATGAAAAATAGAATATGGTATAGAGATGATGACGACTACTAAGGATGGGTTGGGAGTTGAAGAGGGAACCGCTAGCGAGGCCACGCAGACCCCCATGGTACAGGATGTTCCTTAGGGCGCTGGGGTGGTCACAGAAATCTCCATATCACTGCAGACGCCATGATCGAAGAAGGATAAACAAGTAATGGGTCCAGTACACATGTCACTGAGGAATCCATGACACAACAAATTATCAATGGACAAAAAGGGGAAGGCAGTCACAATTGAAACATAAAAGGAAGAAGAAGACTTGCGGGCCCTGATTGCCACTGCAAAAGAAGAAGATGTGGAGGAGGATATCCAACCATTACGCTCTGTAGAAAAACTACCCGCTTATGTCCCTCCACAGAAATGGAAGACCAAAGTACCAAAGGATCTGGATGTAACAAAGAGTTCACTCCAGACCCCACTCCTCCCTGATGGTATCATATTTGAGGGCACGCATCTAGGCTACGTGCCAACCATCAAATTTGAAGATTGGGATCTTGCTGATAGTGAGAAGTTCCCACACCTAGAGATGGTGAATCTGATGAAGCAGAATACTGAGGGGGTGGTGATAACATTAGAGCCACAAAAATTGTTGCGCGGTGTGGAAAAGGCTTGGTTGCTGCACTTGTTATGGATACCACATTTCTACCACGGGCCCATCACCATTTTCGTCATCAGGCAAATACTCTACCTAGTGCATGATGGGTATCTATTGTTGGAGGAGCCTATTCCCATCATGACATACCTCATCCACTGTATTTCTCAGCTTCCCTGTAAAGGAAAGGACCCCGTGACTATAGATAGAAAAGTAGTGATTTCGCTCTTACAGAAGCCATGAAATTGAAATATAAGTTGAAGTAAAAGAAGAGGGGCTACACCATCACTATCATCAAGGACAAAGGGGTGCACGTAGCCACCCAACTCCTAGCCGAAAAAGTGATGAGGAAGTGTTGCACCGATGAGGTACCATCTCCAGTGGTCGCGCTAGCCAAGAAGTGCGCAGAGGGGGTCTAGTTCGACTAGGCTGAATTCCTATGCGAGGAGTTTTTGTTAAACTGTAGCAAAGCCCTGGAATAGGGTAAGACCTTCCACTAGATGTGGTTACTCTTATCCATCTTGCTAGTAGCAAGAGAACTATCAGAGGATAGTCAGTTTCCCAATATTGACTGAGACTCACTAGAGGCCGTGAAGTACACTTCACTCTAGGCCACCAAGGACGCAAATGGATTCGCGATACAAAAATTTTATAGGTTCTCATGGAGGCGAGCATCTGAATGTGGATCAATAGGAGGCCGTTGTTAAGGTATAAAAGGTGTCTTTTTAACTCCTAATTATCTTCACATTAGTTATCAATCCGGGCAAGATTTTCTATTTCAAGAGTGTACACAGTTTGTGGCGGCTATTTACTCAAGAGTAATGTTTCTAAATCACAGTACAGTGCTCTCAAATACAAGAGTAAATGGATGAAACTACTCAACTCAAATTACAATTATAAGAAAGCTTAACTTGCTAATCGAAACCAAACATTCATTCAAGTATCAGTCAAGAATACAGTAACAATAACTCATTTCTATTTTAAATAATTGATATTCCAAAAGTATTTTCTAATCTAAACAGCAAGGATGTCAGTCTGAGAGTGAAGACAGTAGTATTCAATGCTCTTTACAACGGAGAATCTCAAGATAGCACATTGAACTAAATTACTAGATTGGAAATAGAATGCTGAACTCAAATGACTAAATCTGAAATCATGATAAGGAAATACTGAAACAGGTAATTGAATAACAACTTGAACCAATACTTTTGTAGCATGTAAAACAAATTAATTACATTAAGTCTAAGAATATGAAATAGCAAAGTGATGTAATAAATGGAAATCAAACCAAACCATCACATAACAGAAATCATAAAAGAATGATACAGGAACAGCAAGTGAATCCACCAAGGCCAGGCCCTTAGCCGCCAGTGAACACCACCGGATTACTTCAGTATGAGAGAAGGAACAATAGTTATATTATATATTAATCATTTGCAAAATAGTTACAACTAGTTCTTACTCTGTTTCAACAACGAGAGTCGATGATCAAAGTAAAAATACAATAGTAATTTCTGAATAATCTCCCATCCCCGTTCTCTTTACAATCGTTGCCTTTTATAATGGCCAAGCAGTAAGAAGGGTAAAATAGTAACAACAATCCCTCAGGATCAAGAGACCCTGAGGGATTCGTGCAATCTTCCATCTTCAGTTAACTTTCTTTCCTTGCATTGATGCATGTACGCTATTTCCTGGCTAGGGAACAACAGTTGTTCCATTTCGTCCTTTTCCTGCATTAGGAGTGATAACAGTTAGCTAAATCAAGATGATAGATAATTTCCTTATTTTCACCATAGTCCTTTGATATATTAACACTTTAGGATGTAGAAGGGATATAACTAAAGAAAAGGATAATGAAATAAATAATATACATATACCCTTTCCATGACTCAATAGTCGTGCCTGTCAATTACGGTGCATAATAGTCTGTAGAGTTTTGTAGACTTCAAGGTGGATATGCACAAAATTTATATCAGGGTGTGAAAGGACCCAATGAAGCAGTGGACAAAGCTACCATTTATAGACACTGACAATGCAATATCACTTTATTGGAGGCATGGCCTCCCAAGTTGCATGCCCCAAATTTTCCAGAACTGGAGAAGGTGGCAACACAGAAAAAGAAGGATGATGCCAAGCTGCACATCACCCAATTGGCCGAGAGAAGGCAGAACGAAAAAGTGGCAGCTGAGGTAATGGAAGTGCGCAAAGCGGCACAAGAAGCTGCAAGAAGAAGAAGGTTGTAGAAGTAGTAGTAGCGCAGACAATAGAGGCAGAAACGGTATAGGCAGAGGAAGGCCAAGCAACGTCCTCAGGGCAGGAGGCAAAGGATACAAAAATAGCAAAAGGGAGCATAGACCCAAGGACCATGTCCACACAGCTCAAACAGTTTTGCATCGCAGAGAGATTGGGTCTAAGGAAGAAGGCTAAGGCTTTCGAGCTGGCCATTGACCCGATCACTTTAATCGAAGGTGATCTCCATGACATCAGCGAGACGGTTCATCATGTCACAAGTGAAGTGCTTCAAGGATTTATGACGGAGCACCAGACTGTGCTAGAAACCTTCAGGGCACAGTTCCAGGAATTACAGGTGTTTCCCCCTCAGGAAGGTACCCTATCTACCCACGTCGTAGTAAGCACTTCAGAAGTAGAGGAAATGTTGCGCGCACCAATGGCCAACACAATAATGTTGCTAGAGGGAGAATTAGTCTCATCAAATGCGATAGATCGGATGTCACTTAGCATGATGAAAGACCTTGACCTTAACCTGGCTGCCCTTCCCTAGGAAACGCTATATGAGTTACATAATGGGATAATGGCAAAGCTGCGGGCCAAGGACAGTCGTGTGATCATGGTTCTCAACGAGTAGAAAATTAACATGTAGTAGCTCAGCTTGTAGCGCAATGAGTTGGTGTCATAGAACCAACATTTGGTGCACATAGTAGATGATACTTGTCGACGCGTCCTGAAGCTAGCCATCACAACAAATCTACCATAGAGGTGTGGATCCACAGTTTGACTAGTGGAGTCTGTGACGCGAGAGAAGAGAAGACAAGGGTGCAGTTGGAGCTGAATCTCCACATCTTCGACCTATGGTTGAAGGCGCAACCTTCCACTCCCCCAGAAATCAAAGAATAGCGTGTCGGCGCTTTTGCAGCAAGGTTGGAAGATATTGGAGGTGCAGTGCGTGACTGTCCCAACATGTTGGAACATGCACTTGAGGTCCTAACGACATTGCAGGAGGACCCCAACATCTAGCGACTGGAGACAGAGGCACGCGAACTCTAGCAATAGTATGACAACATCAGAGGGACTGTGTAGATAATAGTCCTTACTGAGCAGCTTACAAGGATGCAGCAAGCCAAGGCATTAAAGGAGTAGGTGGATGCAGTGCACCATAAGGAAGTAGTTCTGAAAGTGTGCATTTAGCCATGGATTGACAAAGCCTTCACAATCACGACAGATATTGAAGGAAATCTTGCAGAGATTCAGGCGATGCATGCATAGATGCATGGCAACACATCGGAAACAGAGGTCTTAAGAGAGAGAATGCAGCAGGTACAACAAGCAGCAACTCAATGCGCTGTAGACATCAAGACCATTCGGGACCAGCTGGAGGGACTCCGTGCGAAGATCGTCGTGCTAACAAAGTGACTCGAGGGTGAGTCACGATGTTTTTGTTGGGGGCCTATTAGGCATGGAATCCCCCCCACAACATGTTTTGGGGCCCAAAACCCAAATTTGGAGTAATATTATTGTAAAAACTCTGTGAATTATGGGCACGTAGCAAGAATTGTATGTTAGAGTCATAGAGTTGTCCACCCTAAGTTTTGAATGTAATGTCAACCTACCCATGGTCCGTGGACCATGGGATTGTATAAATAGAGTGAGGCTCTAATTTGTAAAGGAAGTAATAATATGGATGAATATAATACAATAACAACCAAAGAGAAAGAGTCGAAGTATCCTGGGTCGTAGTAGTAGGAAGAGGATCTATAGCTAAGTGCGTAGAGGCCTAGTAGAGTCCACAGATGAGTGTGCAGACTCCTACAACTGAGTGCATAGGATAGGGTTGAGTCTGTAACAGAAGGAAGAAAATAATACAGAGAAGTTTTATCTGAATCTTGTGTATCTATTCTGAGTTATTACATGTTTGATATTATTTGGAATTATACTATTTATTTACTGTGCACACTTATATAAATTGTGAACATTGTTAAATATAACTAAGAGCTTACAAATAAGTTAAGTTAATCAACCATTATCGGCTATGAATAATGACTTGGGTAATCACATGGTTCGGTCCCCGAGTAGGGCTATGCGAGGCAACATCTTAGGATGCGAGGTATGGGTAAGTGCACATAGCGACGTGTGCATAGGGTCGAACCGCAGACCACTTGAAACCATCAGACATCTCCAAGGTGCAGAAACCTAGTTTTAGCAGCCTCCCATACTACTTCAAGTGAGACCTCATTCCACACTCTGTGGATTATTGCCGAAAGGGCCAGTAGTACAAGGATTTGTTTGGCTAAATCACCTTGGAATCTAGGTTAGGCCCCAACATGCCAACAATTAGAAAATATTATTGATGCCTGGGTGGTAGATCCAGGGGCCTCATTCCATGCCACACCTAATAGGAAACATTTTCATGATTATCTTTAAGGATATTTTGAATAGGTTCAATAGGGTGATGATAAACCCCGTAAAATCATTGGAATGGGGACATTTTTCATAAAACAACAAAATGGAAATCAATGGCTATTAAAGGAGGTAAGGCATGTTCTAGATCTGAAGAGAAATATGATTTCAACAGGGTAGTTGGGAGGTGAAGGCTATATAACTACTTTTACGGATAGGACTTGGAAGGTCACTAAAGGAGCCATGGTAATAGAAAAAGGAGAAAAGGTTGGTACATCGTATTTATGCAATGGTATTTCTAATTATGTTAATGCTTTAAAATATACAGGAGAAGATACGACATTGTGGCATCATAGACTCGGGCACATGAGTGAGAAGGGGATGCAAATTCTTCACTCACGAAATTTGTTGCCAGGTTTGAAGAATGTTGATTTAAAATTCTATGAGAATTGTGTTTATGGAAAACAAAAGAGAGTCAAATTCCTCAGCGTTGGGAAAGAAAATAAGAGCGAAAAATTAGATCTTGGGCATATAGATGTATGGGGACCTTCTTAGGTATCATCTCTCAGTGGCTCTCATTATTATGTTAATTTTATTGATGATGCAACCAGAAAAACATGGATTTAGTGCATTCAAAATAAATCTGATGTATTTGATACTTTCAAGAAATGGAAATATGTCGTTGAAAATGAGACAGGAAAAATGTTGAAGTGTCTCAGATCATACAATGGAGCTGAATATTGCAGCAAAGAGTTAGATATATATTGTTTAGAGAATGGAATTCGCAAAGAGAAGACAGTTCCTGGAACACCACAAGAAAATGGTGTGTTAGAAAGGATGAACAGGACAATCGTGGAGTGTGCAAGGTGCATGAGATTGCATGCAAGATTGCCTTTACAATTTTGGGCAGATGCTCTAGATACTGTTGTTTATCTAATAAACAGAGGGCCTTCAAGTTCCTTGGATGGTGGTAATCCAATGGAGGCATGGACAGGGAAAATGTTAAACTACTCATTTTTAAATACTTCTGGTTGTGAAGCCTTTGTCCACATTAATAAATAAAACAGAACAAAGCTTGAGGAAAAATGAAATAAATGTACCTTTATTGGATATGGTGTTAATGATTTTTGTTATCGCTTTTATGATTACGAAAAAACACAAAATCATTAGGAGCAGAGATGTCATATTCAATGAAAAGGTTTTGTATAAGGATCAAATGCAGGAAAAGGAACAGGAAAAAGAAAATAGAGAATACACAGTGCTTGGTGAGATCATAGGAAAAGTGAAGGTTCTTGAAAATCATAATGATCAACAACCAGAACAAATACAACAACCACAATAGCAACAAGCACCTAAAACACCTAAAATTAGTGTTAGAAGATATACCAAGATAAGTATAACCCTTGAATGATCCTCTCCTTCATTATATTATGTATTATTAACTGATTTTGGTGAACCAGAATGTTATGAAGAAGATGTGCAGGTAGAAACCAGGAAGAAGTGGGAGCAAGCCATGAAAGAGGAGATGGACTTCTTAGCACATAACCAGACTTAGGTCTTAGTTAGGTTTCCTGCAGGTAAAACATCATTGCAGAATAAATGGGTTTGCAGGTTGAAGGAAAAACATGGAGTTAGAAAAAGGTATAAAGCTAGACTTGTGGTGAAGGGGTTTGCACAAAAAAGGGTATAGACTTTGATGGGATATTTTCTCCCGTTGTTAAAATGACTTCAATCAGAGCTATTTTTAGTCTAGTAGAAGATGAATATTTGCATCCTGAGCAATTAGATGTAAGGACAACCTTTCTCTATGGGGATTTGGAGGAAGAGATATATATGCATCAGCCATAAGGATATGAGGTCAAACGGAAAGAGAAAATAGTGTGAAAGTTGAAGAACAACTTGTATGGCTTAAAATAGGCTCCAAGGTAGTGGTATCTAATATTTGATAGGTTTATGTCTGAACAAGGTTATACTAGATGTCAATCTAATCATTGTGTTTATCTCAAAAGGAAAATTGATGGTAGTTATATTATATTGTTATTGGATGTAGATGACATGCTTGTTGCATGTTCTAACATGCATGAAATAAATGTGCTCAAAAGAAAATTGGCAAACTCATTTGCAATGAAGGATTTGGGTGCTACAAAACAAATCATTGGTATGAAAATAACTAGAAACAGGAAGAATCAATAATTAACATTATCTCAGAGTGAGTACATACAAAAGGTGTTGAAACGGTTTAATATGCAGAATGCAAAACCAGTTAGTATACCTTTGGCTAGACATTTCAAACTAAGTAAGGAAATGTGTCCCAACACTCAGGAAGAAATGGATTATATGTCTAAATTTCCACATGCATCAGCAGTTGGAAGCTTAATGTATGGAGTGGTCTGCACAAGGCCTAGTATTGCACATGTAATGAGAGTTGTAAGCAAGTACATGAACAATCTAGGAAAATAACATTGGATGGCAGTGAAGTGGATTCTATAGTATTTGAGAGGTACCACAAATCAAGCATTATGCTTTGTGGTTCAAACATTCCTCTACAGGGATATGTTGATGCAAATATGGCGGGTGATAGAGATAATGGGAGGACAACCACAAGGCATGTGTTTATTGTAGATGGAATAGCTGTAAGTTGGGTCTCAAAACTACAAATTGTTGTTGCACTCTTAACAACGGAAGAAAAGTATGTTGTTGCTATAGAGGCTAGTAAAGAAATGATTTGCTTACAAAGGTTTTTGGATGAATTGGGTAAGAAGCAGGAGTTAGGCAGGTTATACAGTGACAGCCAAAGTGCCATACATCTTGCAAAGAACTCTGCAATTCATTCCAAGAATAAACATATACAACTCAAGTACCATTTCATATGGTCAGCATTGGAAGATGGATAGTTGAAGATGGAAATGATACACACTAGCCAGAATCGTGCAGATATGTTAACAAAAGTTGTAACAAAGGAGAAACTAAGATTCTGATCAATTTCAATTGGTCTTCAAGTATGCTGAAGAAGATGAGAAACAACCAGGTCCAAAGTGGAGTCATTTTCCAGCAAATAAAGCATTAGTCTCCAAGTGGGAGATTGTTGGGTGTGGAGCCTGATGATCTTCTTTATTTAGAGGTATCGCCACATTGGATCCCAGTTCGTAATGTGGTGGCAACGCTGCCCGTAAAATGTACGCTACAAGGGGGGTCCATGGGGGAGGAAACTGCGATCTTTGGGAGCCCGCCCCCCTGGTGAGGGATCAAGGGAATCTCCCCCGAAGTGAAAAATAGATGTAAAATTGCCTTGCAAAATGTTGTAATTTCGTAGGAAATCTGAGTCATTCATTAGGCAGAGATCTGACAGTAGAAGTTTTGTTTAATTTAGGGTTTTTTCCCTAGAAGGAAAACCCTCGCTATATATGAGGGAATTTTATTACGTCTATGTAAATTTGTATTTTGAGTGAGGAAGACAGAGGAGATTGAGAGCGAAGAGAGAATTAAAGAGGATCTGTTGTAGGTTGTATCTCTTCATTTTGCTGGATAATATAAAAGGAAGGGTTGGCTACTTCTCCGTGGACATAGCCCAAATTGGGTGAACCACGTATATCTATGTCTCTCTTGTGTTATGTGTTTTCTGTGTTTATATTTATGAAATATATTTTATGGGTTCCATTGCTCTGTAATATAGAATTTCCTAACACATTGTTTTCAACCACACCCACTCAGGATTCTTTCCAAGACGCTGTCAAGGAACAATATTACCCTGTTGGGAGCTATTAAGATAAATACATAAAGTGGAACACACTATTATAGGGAAGGGAGCAAGATGTGTTAGAGTTCAAAAATATTTTCCATACCTTCCGAACTAAGTTGGGTATTAAGGATTCTGAGCGGATTTGGTACTCAAGTATCGTGGCTATCTACACAAGTACATCTAGAACACGATGGAGTTCCTGTACAACTCCTCACTCAACACGACATATCGATACGATTTAAGGATTGAGCAAAAGTTTAAAAAAAAAGCGAGACTTTGGATCTGCGAATCTAAAGCAAGGAAAAGGCACCCTCAGACTAGAGAGCAAAGGCCAAAGCCAAGGTGGGGTTGCCCAAGACAACCCGCCAAATCCACAAGCAAAGAACAATACCACGAAGACAAGGTAGGACATGGGAGAATGGTGTGAGATCTATAAGTGCTCCAATCACAACACAAGTGAGTGTCGGGCCAAGAAGTCACTAGTGGTCAAGCGGAAGTCTTATAAATAAAATGCATGTTCCAACTCTGAGTTAGAACCTGACAAGGGGAATGAAAAAGGGAAGTAGATCATTGAGGTAGAGCTCAATGCCACCGTGGCCACCACAAAAATCAAAAGAATGAGCCTGAAGATCCAGAGAAGGGGGGACACCTCTTCCACTCATAGATGTGGGTGAAAAGTTCTCCATTGTAGTTCATTTTCAGCAGCGGGAGCCAAAAGAACCTCATTTCAACATAGGTCATGAAGCGGTTGGGTCTATCGTTGATAGTACATCTGCAACCATACACCATCGATTCGCTTCACCAAGGATGACATCTTCGCGTCAGCCAATAGTTTCGCCTTCCCTACAACATCATGCCCATCACGGATGAGGTAATGTGTGATGTTTCTCCTTTTGAAGTTTGTGATGTATTATTAAGACAACCATACTTATGGAAGCGACATGTTGTATATGAGTCTAGACCTCACTCTGTGATTATTAATTTGGGCAATAAGTTGTACAGGATACTAGAGGTAGCCTCACCTACTGCCATCTCTTTGATCACTGCAAATCAATGTAGTATGATCATTTCCAAAACTAGGAAATTTATTTTCCTTATGATTTTCCCTTAGGGCAAGAAGAAGTTTGTGACCATGGATTCCAAGCAGGGCTCCTCCACACAATAGTAGCGAATGGACAAGGTCATGGAGTAGTATAGGGACATTTTTGCCTCACTTACAGGTGTACCTATGCACTTCTAGGTCAAGCACTCCATCGATTTGACCCCGGGTGCACCGCTACCCAATGGACTGATCTATCGATGTTCTCTTCTAGGGAATGATGAGATCGAGGTAGATTTAGGAGTTGTTGTAGAAAGATCACATCAAGCCAAGCTCAACACTTTGTGGGAGCCCAATTGTATTGGTATAGAGGAAGGATAGGACCTGGAGACTCTGTATTGACTATCGCGCGATGAACAAGATCATTGTCTAGAATAGGTATGTAATCCCACATATTGATGAAATTTTGGACCAGCTCAAGGGGGCCAAATATTTCAGCAATATTGACTTGAAGTCTAGTTATCACCAGGTGCCTATCGAATCCTCTGATGTGTCGAAGGATGCCTACAAATATGAGGGCCTTTTCTAATGGTTGGTCATTCCTTTCGAGTTGATAAATGCCCCCGCAACCTTCATGATATTGATGGACAACATCTTGCGAGCCTTCATCAATGCATTCATGGTGGTGTATTTAGAGGACATATTGATCTTCAACAAGAATTAGGAAGAGGACCTCCACCATATTCGATAAGTCCTTCAAACCCTGCGACAACACAAGTTGTGTGCCAATTTGGAGAAATGAACTTTTGGCATGACCTAGGTTCAATATCAAGAGTACATCATTGATGAGAAGGGTGTGCATGTGGATCCAACCAGGATACAAGTCATTCGGGATTGAACAGCCCCATCTACTCTAATAAACCTCCGTAGCTTTCTAGGTCTTGTCAATTTCTACCGCAGGTTCATGTTGGGGTTCTCTCATATCTCCCGGCCTTTAAGTTAAGTCACCAAGGGTGGAGCAAAAGCAAATTATTTTTTGTCTGAAACCTAACAGAAAGCATTTCTTGAGTTGAAGCATCACCTCTACGTTTCACTAGTGCTCACATTACCAGGCCTGCAACAACAATTTGAATTTGAGACAGACACGTCCAATTATGTTATTGGTGCAATTCTTACTTAGCATGGGCATCCAATGGCTTATCACAGTGAGACACTTTCAGACACAGTTTGAAAGTATACCACTTATGACAAATAAATGTATTCTATTTTGCAAGCTCGTCGTTAATGGAAGAATTACATTACGGGGAAGGAAATAGCCATTCACACAGATCATTGACCCTGGCAGTTCATACAAACACAAGGGAAGTTGCAGAATGATTGCCATCAGAAATGGTGCACATACCTGCAACAATTCCATTTGTACATTAAGTACAAGACGGTAATCACCAATAATTTTGTAGACTGCCTCAGCCAAACACCAGTCATGGCGTTGATAACTTTGCTCGAATCTTGTGAGAATGAGACTTCGGTGTGGTCGCATCTTTATGAGAGCGATCCAGAATTCGGTAACACATACCAGACACTCCTAAAAGGTAAGCAAGTTCAAAATTTTAACTCCAGGATGCACTATTAAGCCACTAGGGACACATTTGTGTTCCTTCAAGTGAGAATTCGAAGATGATTTGGGAGGTGCACTAGAGTCAGGTCACTAGATATTTCGGAGTAGATAAAATTGTGGCAGTACTACAAAAGTATTTTTATTGGCCAAACGTTCATCGAGATAATGGGATCTACATTAAATCTTGCACTGCCTGTGTCATTTCCAAACCAACCATCAAGAATCAAGGCCTATATACTCATATGCCAACTCCTACTCAATCTTGGGAATCCATCTCCATGGATAAAATGGCGGGCCTTCCCTCTACTAAGCACAAGAATGATTGCGTTTTCATGATCATCGAAAAATTCTCTAAGATGGTCGTTATGGCATCCTGTAAGAAGAATATCACAACAGAGGCCACTACTAAGCCCTTCTTTGAGCGAGTGTGGGTACACTTTGGGATCCCATAGTCAATTGTCTCTGATTGGGACATCAAATTCCTAAGTGAATTTTTGTCAAGTCTTTAATTGATGCTAGATACCAAAATCACTAAGTCCACGACTTTCCATCTCCAAACTGATGGCCAAACAGAAGTCGTCAACATGATGATCATACACATTATGAACATGTACAACTTGAAGCATCCACGCACATGGGATGAAATCCTCCCCTATGTCCAACATAGATACAATAGAGCTCTCCATGCCTCAAACGGCCACAACCCCTTTCAAGTAGGGCTGGGATTTCAGCCATTATGTCCCATTGATGTGGTCATAGCATTTGTAGGTACTCAGGCATATTCGGCTCATGTCCAGTCCGAAGATGACAGGACTAACAACTTCATTGAGTGCATTCAACACATCCTTGAGTAGGTTCATGATCTATTTGACAGAGCCAATGCTAAGTACAAGTAGATCCATGATCAACATCAGGTGTCGCAGAAGTTTTAGGTGGGTGATAAAGTTTAGCTACATTTGGAGAAGCATCCCCTCACTGGACTCCATCTAAAGCTTTTCCCACTCTCATATGGGCCATACATTATCACCAAGGTTGTAGGGAACAATGCCTTTGAGCTCAACATTCTAGCGTTCCTTGGCTTGCACCCACTGTTTAATGTAGATTGCCTTCAGCCATACTCTCCAGCATTGTTGGACACACCTGACATTGCAGAACAAATCACACTAACAGATCTAAACCTAGACTACATGGAACATGCCACAACTGATCGGATCATGGACACATAGATCAAGGACACTCACCATCAAAAGATCCAACTATATCTAGTTGTCAAAGTTGGTCAACTCTTGCACCAAGGCAAGTGGCTCACCAAGGACCAAGTTTAGTAGAAGTTTCCCCATCTCATGGAGGCACTCAATGCAATAAGGACCATTTCTTCCTAATGGGGGAGTTCTAATCCAAGTGGATATTGGTGTAAAACCTCCTATTCCAGTTGACCCATTAATACTGTCTCTTTCAATTTTATACTTTCCTTAATTATAGCACAATTTACTATTTTTTGCAGTTTTTAGGGTCCTGGACTTCTGGAGCTATTTTGAGGCCCTAAACGATGTTTTTAGGGAAAATGGAGAGACTGGAAAAGTCCCAAAACTATTTCCTCAGAATTCTCAACCTACTTTTTGAGATCTTCAAAACGAGGTATTATGATACCCAAATGAAGATCGTATGCCAAAGTTATGACCCTGGGAAATTGATGTACCAATTTACCGAAACAAGGCCCACAATTTTGGTGCTTCATCTCCTAGGGTTAGGCTTCTGGATGTTTAGGGTTTTCCATTGTTTCTCAATAATAAATAGGCCTTGGAGATTCATTATAACACAATTCAGAGGCATGTAGGAACCACATATGTTCTCGGAGATAAGCTAACATTGCCCGAGCTAATTTATTTCCATTTCTTTTGTAAGCATATTTCAGTATTATGATATTCATGAAATGAAGTGTTATTTCTGACGTATTTATGTATATATCATTATATTTGTAATTTGGTGTGTTCCTATTTAAGTTTGGATCAATAAAGACCTCATTAATAAAAAGGATTTTGAGGATCAGTTCACAACTTTTGTATGTTTGAGCTTTTGTTAGTTTAGTTTTGGAGCTCTCTCTCTCTATTCTCTCTACTCTCTCATACTCTTGCACACTTAGAGCATTCGCATAGCACTATACCATCGGATAAAGGAAGGCAAAGGAAGGGAATGAAATCAAAGGAAAGAAAAGATGAAGTAAGGAAGAGTTGGATCTAGTTGCTAGCATGGGATTAATTTCATGTCTCGAGTTGCATATATGATTTCATTGCTAGTTTTGGCATCCATGGTACATGCATGTGTGTATTTGGCTCTTTTTTTGCCATGGGAATGGGTTTTTCCAGGTGTGACAGTGGTTTCAGCCTTGCCTTGCCATTTCTAGATAGCCATGGTGTGATGGGTTTATTTTACTTTACTGAGATGGATTGTGGAATGGTTTCTAAACTGAGTGGGGTGGATTTAGGAAAATTCCCAAAGGCCTAGGAATCCCTTGACTGGTAATGGCAGGATACATGGTAAATATTGAGGGTGGAGATGGGAAAATTCCTCACGGTTTAGATGGATATATATCGAGGCATCCATGCTTGTTTAGGGCCTATTGATCCCTTGAAAAGTATATGGTGCGATTGAGGTAAATCTTGTAGCGTATGTTTCTTCATTTGAGCCTAGGAATCCTAAACTCGTGGTGAGATACACAGTATATCCTAGTTTCAAAGATGAGGGTTCGAGCCTAGGAATCCCTTGACTGGTAATAGAAAGATACACGGTAAAGACTAGGAATCCCTGGTTGGTTTTGTTGTGAGTACCACATCCATGCTTGGAATATGGCATGAGGGTGACTGGCTTAAAGAAATATTTGGTTCAACCCAATCTATGGCAGGTGGTACGTTGAAGTCCCTAACTTGGTTGGCTTTTGAATATGTTAATAAGAGAACTTTTCCCTTGTATTTCATGAGTAAATGTACTTATTACTATGTGTTTTTAATGGATGTTATATCATGTTATTATGTTGGTTATAAGCATGGTTTATGGCAGACTTTAGTTATGGATCTCATCTTGTTTTGTTTAGTAAATGAAATTTTAGTGAATTTGTGACCTAATAGATGATAATTCAATTGTTGTGAGAGGGAATCAAACTTTCTTGACGAATCTAGGATAAATATGAGGCTTCTATGTTCAGACATATTTTTATGACCTATACATTACATGTTCATGATGTGTTTGATGAAATTCCTATGATGGTTAGTATGAGTCAGGTTAGGTCCTTGTTAAAGTTTTTCATTAGTGACCTTGTTTCCTTGTTATTTATCATCTCTGAGTATTTCATTAATTTCTAGGCAGAGGCTTGGGTCATAGCCCTGGAAAAGTGGCTTAAATTCGGGGGTCTTTGACACATAACTGGCTATAAAATACCACATTCGCTAGGAAGCAGGGCTGTGGGAGTGACTGGAGGGTTTCAATCACATGGAGACCTTGTCATGGGAGTGACTAGGGATTTAGTTAATGAAAGGCTAAGTTAACTAAGGGTATGGGCACCTGGAGTGGTTGGTTAGCTCCTGGGGGTCTTGTAGCACCTAAGGGAGGTTTGCAAAGTGTTGGTTCATCGGTTCCACTTCCTTAAGGTGTTATAGGAGGTCGAATCATATCATAGTAACTCTTTGTCACAAATTTACCCTAGTGGACTGGTAAGCTTGGGTAAGTGTAGGAGGAGGGTGTTACATTTTCCATGCCGCTTACATTTATCTAAAATTAATATAAACCATCATTATTATGCAAGAATGACTCTTTGACAAAACCTGTCAGTTCCAATGGAATTAACATCTATATATAAATATTGGATTGACCATGGGCATCTCACATATTCATGTATACATAAAGTTAAGACCATAGAACTTCCCTTATGACATTCTCATGGCTACCATGTCGCTTGTTGGGTAGCTGAGGCCTTGCGTAATCATTTTGGGGCTCAAGTCCCACAATTTTGGGTAACAGTATGGTAAAGGTTCCGCGAGGTGCGCGGAGCACAAATTGTAATGAGTCAAGTCAAAGGGTTGTCTGTCTGAAAATAATGCAGGGAAAAAGAAAGTGAGTTGGCCTACCCATGGTTTATGGACCATGGGAATGTATCAATAGAGAAAGGCTCTAAGGTTAGAAGTCAGTTTTTGGTTTTGATCTTGAATGTTATGGGTGTATGAAGGCAATATTCTCTCTACGTCTGTAAGTCTGAGTCGAGGGTGTTAGTAGATAGGTAGTGGCTCTGAAACTGTGTGCACAAAGGCCAGGTAGAGTCGACAGTTGTGTGCGCAGATCCCTACAATTGAGTGCACAAGACACATCTGGTTGTATTGACAGAAGATAAATAAAAATAAGAGTTTCTGAATCAGTTGTGTGTTTTATCGCAAATATATATGTTTGCTTATGTTCTGAATTTATGCTTATTCATGATTATGTGCACTAGTTAGTATTGTTAAATTCTTTCTTAAAGACTGTAGGTTAGACTTGTAATAAACTCATTAATAATAAAACGCAATAGCCTAGATCTATGCAAAAGCCTGACAACAGTGGAGAGTGGCGCGAGGCCGCATATCCATTCATGACCAATCCAGACCACATCAAGACATCCCCAGGGTATGGAAACCTGGTTCCAGTACCCTCCCCTACTACCTCAATTGATACTTCAATTTGTGCTCCGTGGACTATTGTCGAAAGGGCCGGTATTGCAGGATTTGTTTGGCTAAATCACTTCTGAACTTGGGTCAAGCCCCAATAAGCCAACAAATGGTTTCATTTCTAGGACCGGGATTTGCCTAAGGGATGTCTAATGTCGGAACGTTAGAACCCTACGAAGAAAGAACTTGAAGATTGGTTGGATCAGAAGCTTCATGAGTTCGTGGTACAGGAAAACAGAAATCCGCGAATATCTGAGGAAAGGTGGCTGGATCACTACATATACACGGAACTCCATGAGATCTTCTTCACATCCTTCTCAACGGAACTGTATGAGTGGATCTCAAGGCTAGTTGACAGTTAGGGAAGGTGAAGATTTGAACAAATGATCGTGTGGACTCTAGAGTTGGTACGTAAGCTAGAAGCATCTGAATATAAAATCGCAAGGGATGTAGATCACTAGTTGGATCAGATAATAGGAGGGTTTATCACTGAGTTCGTGGTAGACACAACTATGAGTTACAATGAAGAAGAAAGGTGCTTTCTCCAAGGACCATGGGGTAAGTACATCAAATCATTGAATACTTGGTTTAAAATGTTGTTATGTGAAAAACGGGTTATGCGCATCCATTGATGTCTGGGGTAACACGAAGCGGAAGAGGCTACTAAGGGACCGAAGGATTAGAGAAGAGTCCTCTAATTTCACTTTTGTGAGAAAGCGAGGAGGAGCTCGCAAGGTTCTCTCTAAGAAGCACAATCGGGTTTATAAAGTAGGGCATTCCACTGATACCACTGCCATCCACGCCACCACCTACTTCACCTACTTCAAACCCCTCTTCACCTACCCGACCTCTGCCACCACCGAGGGTTGGAATGGCGAGTGCGATCAAGTTGCTTGTATTTAGAGGCATAGGAAATGAAGAACCAGATTAGTTTTGGGCTATATGGGAAGCCCAAGGTGTAACAGATGATAACATCAAAAAGGCCACTCTGGTAAGCGTGCTACAGGATCGCGTGTTGGAATGGTATATAAAGTACTATATCGATCACCCGAATGCAGGAATAACGATGATCTAGGATGCATTGAAAAAAGAATTTAGCTGGAAAAAATAGGAGACGCAGATGATCATTGGGTTCAAAGACATCGTGATATTGCGAGGAAAAACTCTATGGGATCTAGATCAAAGATTGAAGAGTACGATTCATGAGGCTAACATGACGTTGAAAGACACATAGCACTGTGCATGGTTTGTGGCGTCTTTGACACCCCATCTGAGGACAGCACTGTCACAGCAAAAGATCTCAACCTGAGCTGAAGCATTAGAGATAGCAATACGATTTCATGAAACTCCAATACAGGATCTGGTGTTCGTAGTTCAACAAGTCCATCTGCAACTACAAATCCTATGCTTAGAAATGCAAAGTTTGAAGTAAGGTAGGGTGACCCGATCCAAGGCGCGTGAAGAAGTGTGGTGTATCAACTGCAAAGGCCAAGGTCACGAAAATGATCACTACCCCATACTCGTGAACTATCTGGCGGGAGGAGGGTTGATACCATTAAGGCTGCAGGTACAAACAGGGCGACGTCTGGTGCCCACGCTCTGGTGTGTAATTTGTCAAGTAGGAGGAAAGCATGCAATAGACAATTGTCACCTCTTGCAGAAGTATACCCAGACCCTGTAGCAGATATATTGAAACTTCTGTAGGTTAGTGGGTCACAAAGAGCAAACCTGTCGAAGCTATGAGCTAATGATGGAGAGAACCCCAACCTATCGAATGTAGAATGAGATGCGAGGTTTCGACCCAGCCATGGAGCCATGCGGTGGATTCCAAGGACGCGGACAAGGGAGAGTAGGAGTGGGACCTAGACGAGGGCGTAGACAGCTGATCTATTATAATTGCGAAGGGTCAAGGCACTACGCTCGCGATTGTGCTAACCCAACGAGAATATCTTATCCATACAGTGAGCAGTTTGACCATGAAATGGTAGATTGTCCAATGTTGATCGCCAAAATGCATGAAAGGGGGTGCTATAGCCTACTCCAACTCAAAATATCCAAATGATGAGATTTGAACCACGCAAAGAGGACCCAAGCGTAAACATGGTACCAAGGAGCGGCACAACTACAGGGGTAGATGCGAGGAAACAACCCAAAGAAGATGTGAAGGATCGCGATGCTCCTACAAAGGTGTTACACAGTAATTTGTCACCGTTGGTCACCGTCCCTGTTACCCTTGTTTTTGTACATTGGAGGAAACATTTATGGACCTGTGACCAGTGACATAACCTAAAAAAACTTGCATTATGTTTCCCTGAGTATGTACTTCATGATCCCTGAAGACACCTTTTGCAAATTATCCCTAAAAAGTGCCCTTTCTCCATTGGCGCAGGTACACAGTGTCTTACCTGTGGCAATGACTTAGATCCTCAAAAGGGGGCACGCCCATTGGCGCTCTATCCTAGAGCAACACCCACGCCACCTAAATTTGGCAATGATGTTTAGCCAACGCACACTCATATGTTTTTTCCTCTCTTGTCATGAAGTTCTATGAGGGAAAAATCCTCAAGGTAGAGGTCGAAAGTCATTTTTTATCCATGACAACTATGCTGAGTGGCTTTTCAGGGATAATGCCAATCCACAATGGGTGTCCTGGTACAATGTATCTTCCTCCCTTCTCCATCTATAAATAACTGTCCTCATGCATTAAACAAGCTAGTTTTGCTAGAGTCTTTGTGAGTGCTGAAGTAATGCTAGAGTGCTAGCAAGAATTGTGAAGCATAGGGAGGTTATGCTGTCGGAATTCTGAGAGAGGGAATGTCTTTTGGAAGGCGTATTTAGCTGCTCGCCCAGTCAAAGAATAGGTTCAACGTCAGAACCTTGGTTGTATCTTTCTCTGTTTTTACTCATTAATAGACGACTATCATTATGGTTCCACTCATGTGTCTTTATAATGATGTTTGAGTTATATCTTTTTTGACTGATATATAGTTGCATCTATTGGATTTTATGCTTGTATTTGTGTCGTTCTGCAATGTGCAGGGTGTCCGTTCACGAGGATCGTGGGGATTGTGAACATGCCGGAGCAAAGGAACGGGAGCGACGATTCTTCTACAAGTATTAGCGTTGGAATCCAGGTAGGCCATCATCATCGATCTCTGATTTGCAATTAGGAACCTGCGTGTTAGTGTTGTGTGATTGTTGCTAGACACATGTTGGGCTAGTGGGATTGCCTCTGTCTGCAGAGCGGATTTACCAGTTCAACAATTTGGCGACTCCACTGGGGAGAAGCTTGTTGTTTGATTTTGTTGTTTGATTTGTAAACTTTAGACGGAGCCTGAAGTACGGCCAGATAGCCTTCGAAACACTATTGCTTTGCAGTAGTGAAGCAGATCAAAGCCACTTCAGTCAATCTCCGGTTTGGTTTACGGACTGAACAATTTCAACTTTGTCTTGCATGTTAATTTTCCTCTTGTTTGCTGGCTTGGATAGCTTTCTGGATTGAATTTCTTGTTGTTTCTTGCTTAATAGCCTTTCTAGATACTGTAAACCAAGCTTTGGACTACCTGTTTTGTTTTTTTACTTGGAAAACTCTATTAGCGCGGTTTTTCTTCTGACAGTCGCGCCAATTGGCACCTGTTGCTAACTGACAACCCGCGCCAATCCCCTTTATAGCTCGAGTTACAGCCTGACAGTCACGCCAGACCTGTTAACCTTTTCAGTTAGCTTGTTTGCCAGCCTTCTGAGCTTGGATTTGTATCTTGCTATATCTTTTGCAGCTTCTAGAAGTGTGTTGGACCTTTGTGTGACTGGTTGTTATTTTTCATCCTTCAGTTGTTTGCTTATTTCTATCAATTTTATATCTTAGCCCTAGTGGCTTTGCATGTCGAGCCTTCTGTGGGAAATTGTGGTTTGGTAATCCAGTCAGATTTTTGGTTGTTTTCCGCACTCATCTAGTGGTTGTGTAAGTTGGTATTCTATGCTTCAAGTGATTCACTTCTAGCTTGTTTGATTTCCTTTGATCATTACTTGAAGGTTTGTCTCAGTCTCTTCACAATTTTGCATCTTTTTGCTTTTGTTTTTGCAAAAAAATTTCCCCCTCATTCGCCGGGGGGCTAAATTGTGTATGAGTGTTAATCGCCTTTGAGTGTTTTTATTTTTGATTTTTGGAAATCTCACCCAATTTGCTTGATTTGCACTTGGCTGGTTCTTAGATTACATTAGAATCATCTTGTGTTTGAGAATTCTCTTGCATAGATCGCACGTGCATAATTAGATTTCTCATTTGTGCATAGATTACATTTGCACACTTTTCAAGTGAATTGTGCATAATCACCTTTATTATTCCTTTATTCCTTTTGCTTGGTGTAGCTATCTCTCAAAATCATTTTAAGTGCTTTGCGCCATTGAAAAGAAAATCAAACTAATATCTTTTGCGTTCAATAGTCAAAAAGGAACAAAACATTTCGCTGATTTGTATTTTCAAAAGAAAAGTTTTGTTTCCTTGCCATTAGCTGCATTAGATTGTTTGATTGCTTGTGTTCATTTGGTGTGATCGAAAAATTCCTGACCTTCTCATAGTTAGAATTCATCAAACCAAAATGGTATTCTTTGGCATGTAGTTTGCATTTAAGTGATTGTGAGAGATCTTACGGTAGGACCTGAAACCGAAACATAATTGAAGATAAACTGTAAAATAAATTGAATGAACCTAACAACGCATTGGAACTTAACGCACATATTCTAGAGGTCTAGGTTAGAGACGTGTTCCGGCGTCTTTAAACCTAATAGCTTACCATTGAGTGGTTGGGTGATTCCTCCACGGTGAAACGAAAGGTGCCAGTACGGATTGTGCTCCCACGTACCGTCGCGTATATATTGGGAGACCCCTATAGACTTGCAAACTTTTATCCATAGGAAGCCGAGTCTGCCGCCCTACAAGCCGTAATGCACTGAACATAGCATTCGGGAAGATTGACTGCAGTACGGGAAGTCCTTGGTTTTCATCTGATTGCCAAGGTGTATAAGTAGTTTTACGGATTGTTTGGCAAACCTCTTACCTAGTTCTCCAGAGTAGTCACTTTTGATCCTTTTCGGACTCCCTAAAAGAAAAGGTGTAAGTGAGCGTCTTGTAACTTCGTGCTCATTGAATATTCGAAGGAGACTAGAGTCATATTTTTTTCCTTTTCTCGACTCTTAAAAAATGAAAAGTTCAAGTTCAGTTCCTGCATCTTAAAAATTTATTTGACCACGATAACATTACCTGGTTAGATCTTGTGTGAGTGAGTAGGTTTCTTTTGCTATGGCAACTTTTTCAGGGTTCACCAACCCAAGTTCCCCTCTTGACGGGAACCCTAGTCATTCCCCTCCTCTTGGGAATGCTGGTGCTCTGTATATGGCGACGTTATCACTTCTGTTAACACCCAGGTTGTTCCCTATGACTCCCAAGGGAATACGGCCGGGGTAACCACTAACCAATCTTTGGACTACAGCTTCTAGCCCAGCTGTAATCAGAGAGGGCTCTCTCTTTAAGTTTTGTCTCTGTTCTATGGAGATTTTAGGCTAGTTATGGAGTGAAGGTTTTTGGTTTATGTTTAGTTGGGAGGATGCTTTTCTGAAAGATTTGAAATGTAGTTTTGCAAGTAAAATTAGTCCATTGGGCAATGGAGTCTGTGGCTGTTGGTTTCTTGAAATCCTGAGTTTGATGCAGCTGGAGTTACAGGGCCATTTAGATACTTCATGAAACAAACTTTAAATTGTGATGATGGAGTGCAAACAACCAGTGAAAAGCAATTAAGAATTTTCCACTAAGCTGGGGTGTGGGAAAGGGATGTATTCCTCAGGAGCAAACTTGAATTCCTGAAACAATAATCACTGTGATGATATAGTGTAAAAGGGTAGCAATTAAGAATTACAATTTCATTACTATAACTGAAGAAAAGACATTCAAAATAGCTTAGATTGAGTTCAGGGTAATCTGTGATTAAATCGTGGAACTATTCTTTTTCCTTGCTATTAACTGTTTAAACACAGGAAACATGAAAGAGATATGAAAGATAACAAACCCATAACAAAGAGTTACAAGAGAAACTTATTGTGCCATGAAATACGCAGGAATCCTGCCACTTTCAGCTAAACACCAGACAACATCAAGCAACACAGAGCTTTGGAAATTCCATCATCCTTTGTATTACTTCTCTAAGCGTTACAATGAAATAAAAGCAGAATGGATATGAACAATCTCTTACATCCAACGTCCAACCCCTGCTAACATATGCGAGGGGGAATATATAGAAGTGTTTCATACAAAAATATCTCAGGCATTGAGTCATCTGAGAGGTAAAATATCTTCATTAACTCATACAGAATTTGCAGATAAAAAGTTATTACAATCTTTAATGCAACATAAAGGCTCTTTACTCCTGTCATAACAATTTGACCTTTGGAGCTCACTGAGTCGGTTGAGCGCTTTGTTATAACTGCTGAATGACGTGTCTGTGCAGCTCTGTCCTCCTGTAGCTTTTTGGCCCTGTCACCTGTGACTGCCAGTGCTGCTGTGGTGGCTAAATATTTGTGTTGAGTTGGCTCAGCCTTTTTCTACATACCTGCTGATGTGTCTTTATCTTCCTGTGTATGAAAACTTAAATATTTTCAAAAAGTAAAAACATAATTACTGACTTTGATTTAACAGTAATTGTATCAAATT